>VDFB02362252.1:0-24299 GCA_007258455.2 Sequoia sempervirens
TACTCCCCTTACAATCTAAAACTCACAACAACAATAGACAATTGCACAAACAAAATGCATGAAGGAAGCAAAAAATTTCTATACACTGAAATAAAATTACAATATTTCAGCTAACATCACATGGGCTTTATGATTACATAAATTTTCAAATCATAGCCACAATCTACTCTACTCTCCCCATGCTCTGTAACCCCCATTCACATCCTTTATCTGGAATGCATAATTGCCCGAACATCTGCTAGAAAGTGTAACCTCCTCAAGAAGATATTCAAAATTTTATTAATTTTGGCAGTACAACTTCCCAGATCATAACTTTTGATCTGATCGTTGGATTTTCAATTATATATATCATTGGAAAGCTCTTGAAAAGATGCTTGTTCATGAAATATTACCTAAAGGTATATTTTGGTTTTCGGCCAAATTTGCAGCCCATCTGGAGCCTCTAAGTGCTTCAAATTTGACTTTAAATATTTTTAATAGGATTTTGGAAATTGAAATTTTAATATCTCACAAACGATATATGATATTGAAGTGATTTCTTCACGATTGGCTTCAATTCACCATTGGCTTCAATTCACCATTTCAAAGGTCTATATAAGATTTTGTGTCCATACATGCATAAATACAAACTTACTAAAAATAATAACCCTACCAAATTTAGCCCTTATTGAAAAATAACATTTAACATTTTTTGGGTGATGCAAGATTTCTCTTCCACCCTGGATGCTCTTGTGAGGCCTTTACTAATGCTCAGTAAACTTGGTGCTAGACACACAATTTAGAGGAGTTCCCAGCTGAACAACTCACTAAACCCTTGCAAAGACTTCATTTAATTATCAACCAAGGCTTAGTAAGCTTTTGATGATGTTAGCACTGTATGTGCATTCATGGACTCTATACGGCCTATATCAGTGAGTATAGGTGGTTTACACATGTACAAGAAAATAGTAAAGGTTGGAACAATAAATAAAGTGTTAACTTGTAAAACAGAGGAGATAACTTAATCTATTATTGATGCTATGGGTACCTTCAATTTAACATTGTAACTATTTAACTGCTAAACTTGAGAACTGTGTAATTCACTAACACTATTGACTCTTACTTCTAAATACTTGACCTCCTTGGAGAATGACTCAAGGACATATTACAAAACATAATCTGTGATACAAGATGTCATTCACGTGCATGTAATTGGGAATCTACTTGAGATTAATGCAACAATGTAATCTCTAATCTAATAACAAAAATTAATGTGGGTGAATAGTGCCTTGAGTGGCCCTTGCTCGATTTGTTGTACCCACAAGAGAAACCAAATATGTGCTACTTGAACCAACTAATCATAACAATAAACTAGAACATCTTAATTGCACATAACTAAACTCTACAAATTGACTAGAATCTTCATAGTTTTCTCATTCATGAGTGCATAGCAAAAAACTAACAATAAAGTATTATTTGTGAAACAAAACTGGAACTATCAAAACATATATCTCTGACCAGATCTACTCCTCAACCATCGATCCAACTATATATGCTTGAGAGGAGTTTTATTTGCAAAGGACTAAAACTAGAAATTAAATGCAGATGTCTACACTATTTCAAAATAGAGAGAGAGAGAGTCTTTGCAACAAAAACTATAACTAAAAAGATAGAAGAAGACAAATAGGATTGACACTTTGCCCTAACGGTTTGATAGAGACGTGCTTTGTGAGAACAGTCACGTTGGCTTCATTATCAATACATAATTCTTCTTCATCTTTCTATCTTATTGGATGATTTGGTGACTCGTGATTGACCACTTCAATGATCACCTTCATTATTTCATATAATTGTCATGTCCTTAGCATTTTGGACTCTCCCTTGCAATCTGCCTGAAATCCTTTGGTTGTGGTTGTGGGCTACAATTCTTATGGTTGCAAGAGGTTAGTGTCATCTAAAGTATACACATCATTAATCAACCACGAATTAACATGGAATCAATATTAAATTTCATAAACATTCACACATTTATCCATGTAAACATCATCATATCATAATTATATCTTCATATGGTAAAGTCTGGTTTAAGATGCATAAAAGATATACCAGGTTCATGATTGTCTATGAGATAAGCAACTCAAAATGTTAAAAGACATAATATAAAAGGAATAAAACTAGCTATTTCCTAGGCCCGTCAACTACTGTATCAATAAATCACTATCCATCCTTTATTCACATGCTCCATCTCCATTAGTGTACCATGTTCCAACATCTTTGATTCCTTACCACTGATGTGTCAAAAGGGATGTTATCTTCATAGAAACAAATACTTAAGGATCATTCCTCTACCTCCTTCATCCTCCACATATCATCTTTCCCATCCTATATTATATCTCAACACCCCACTTAAACTCTTATTTACCACTTTTTTCTTTCCATCTATTTGTGAGCAATATATTAAATTAAATTAGAAATTCCTTTCATATTTTTCATAATGTTTTCCAAAAGTACCCAACACACTAGCGTCTCTATTTGAAACTACACCCCTTGAAAACCCATATAATCTTTCGTCTTTAAAAAACAAATCAACTACAATTATTGCATCATTTATTTTGTTACATGCTATGGAATTTGTCATCTTAGAAAATCTACCAACCTCCACAAATATAGAATCACAATCTCTTTGTGTCCTTGGCAACCCTAATGAAAAATCCATAGTTATATCTTCTCATAGTTTCTCTAAAACCAACAATGACTTGTATAAGTCAACATTTTGACTTTCATTTGCAACTTGATAAATCCTACAACCTTGAACATATATTTTTACATCCTCATACAATCATGACAAACAATACTTTTCACTTACCAATGCTAATGTTTTTCTATCCTAAAATGTCTTGCTAATCCACTAGCATGCTTTTCTTTTATGAAAATATATCATTGAACTTATATGAATGCATAATTGACTTCCTTTAAATAAAATATATTTCTAAATCAAATAATGAAGGCACTTACTCTTGTTCATACTTAGAGGCTCTCTACATGATTTTCATGCTTCATAAAATTAGGATAAATATCATATAAATGTTTCAATGAACATCGAATCCCACGTCTTTTATTTAATGCGTCTACAATCTTGTTTGACTTCCCACTTCCATGCTTCAACACAAAAGTATAACTTTGCATTAGTTCTACCATCTTAGGTCTCTAGTTCAACTTACCTTGGATATTTAAGTGATTGATGATTTCTATTGACAACAAATTCTTTTGGTAACAAGTATTATCTCCATTTCTTTAATGCTTGAATTATGACATGAAATTCTTGATCATATATTGAATATCTCCTTGGGTCATTTAAATTCTCACTAAAATAAGGTGTACTAATTTTCCTTCTTGAATTAATACTTCTCCAATTGCATCACAATGAATATATAATACTGTCAGATTTTGGTAATGCTAGTACTATTTACATTTTGTTGCTATCTTCTTTAGAAACTCAAAATTCTTATTTGATCTTGATGTTCATTTAAAATTTTTATTGTCTCCTCTTATAGTCTTAATTATTGGTGCACAAATTTTGCTAAATTTTCTAATGAATTTTATATGGAAACTATTTAATCCATGATGAAAAGATCTTATCTCTCTAGAATTCTCTATTGTAGGTCATTCAATAATTATATTTACCTTCTCTCAACCCATCTTCAAACCTTCAATTTGGACTACAAATCTCGTGTACATACCAATTCCAACCTCTCAAAACTATATTTATTCATATTGATCTATAAGTTTTCTTCTCTCAATATTTAAAATACTAATCTATTTGTTTTAGATCCTCCTCACTAATCTCACTAAAAATTAAAATATCATCCTAGTAAACAATCACAAAATCGCCCAAATATTGCAACAATACTTCATTCGTCAATCTCATAAATATGGTAGGTGTATTATTCACCCAAAGGGCATAACCTTCCTTCATCTCAAATATAATATTCAATTCATTTCCTTCTTTGATTCTAATATGGTGATAACCTCTCTTCAAATCAATCTCAATGAAGTACTTGGAGCCACTCAAAAAATCCATTATATCATCTATCCTCGGTTATGAGAATCTATACTTGATTATGATGTTGTTCATCATTCTACAGTTTGTACAAATCCTTCAGTCACTTTCTTTCTTTGGTTCTAATATCATAGGCACTACACATATACATAAACTTTCTATAATCAAACTTTTCTTTAGTAATTCTTGCACTTGTTAGTCTAGCTATTCACTTTTTGCTAGTGTCATTCAATGTGATACCTTATTTGGAAACTTACTCATAGAACTAAGTCCATATAAGGATTTGTAACAAGCCCAAAGTTTTACCCAATTGAATTTAACTATGTTTACCTACATGTGAACAATTTATGATACCAACATTTAGTAATAAAATTTATCCTTTCAAATTCAATAACAAGATGCACATTTGAAATAATCCCATTTCAAACTTTCCCATTGCATTTACAAAGAAACATTAAAAACTCCCAAGTAATGATTCCATATTACATAATACCATGATAACATTTTTCCATTTACAATTTCTTAACAAAGATAGAGATACATGATTGCATACATAGCTTCCAAGAGCTTAATGAAATAGATATACAAACAAAATATAATGATCCAGATGTCCCCAATATTGGTGCATACCTTCTATATGTCCCCATTATTGGTGCATACCTTGTAGACGTCCCCATTACTAGTGCATACATTCTAGGTGTCCCTAAAATTGGTCCTTACATTCTTAAATCTCCACCACCAACTATATGGGGGAGAGCATCACTCAAGCACTTTTCTACCAACCATAGACTTACTTGTGGTCCCTTGCACATCTACCTAACTAGTAAGATGGCCCTACCCTTCGATGAAGAGATTGATTTGAGAACCTCATAATACTAGCATTCCTAAGTATTCCTACATATCTAGAGCTACCATATATTGTCTACAAACTACATGTATGACGTTCCCTACCTAGTATCCAAACCTGGATCACAATGAACCGATAGTTTAAAAAGTGGCTACTTACACCACTTTGGCCAAAAAATTTAACACCCAACACTTCGAGTGTAGGTCGTATGTTCACCCACCCTTAGCTTGATTTGGTATTTGATCATTCATACTCTTTTCGATCATAACATACATTCAATCTAAATGGTGATGACATAAAAAATTGATTAAATAGGTTACTCCCTTACCATGGATTATCCTAACCCTAGGAATAACCAAGACAACCATGCATGCACACATACTAAGTGACCAATTAGATTACTCCTTTTTCCATGGATTATCCTAACCCCGAGAATAACCAAATTAACCACACGTGTATACATAATGTCACAACATCAAATGATTCTATCTCAAAAGTATAATCTCAATAGTAAATGGATCCATTTCAAAGGTATAATCTCAACAATAAATGACTCCATTTCAAAGGTATGATATCAACAATAAATGACTCCATAAAGTATAATTAATAATCAAATGATCAATCATATCATATAGGTTAATCCCAACCTATTGCTTCAATAAAAAATAATGCAATAATCAAGTGAACAGTCATACCAGATAGTTTAATCCCAACCCAGGGTTTCAATCAAAAGTGATGCAACAATCAAGTGATCATAAACAAATCATAAAACCTCTCTTTCAATATGACTCAAATATTCACATGTTTACAATTTTCACTATGTATTTGTATACAATCTAGAGGACATTATCAGTTTGAGAAGGGTTTGTGCTTCTACACCTATAGGTCCTCTCCATATTATGACTTTGGGTTGCCAAAATGTAAGTTCTCTTCTAGAATTTTGTGAATAGGAATATACTCTTAATCAGAAATAAGAAAATAGCATAACCAGAGAACACATTTTTCAACCTTAATGTTGAATATTGTTATAACAATCAAGTTTACACCCTAACCCTAGGGAAAATACCTTTATCCCACCTTCAAGGTGATGGGAATTAATAAACAAGTATAGATTATCAACATGGTTGGCATAACATCACAACCTATCAATGATGGCATGTCTATCATGCTATCATTCTTGTTGTATTACTAACCTCATTATCCACAAAGGTTTACCCAACATCATAAGCTAACAAATTCAAGATAGCACTTCAATGTAATATTAATTCCCATACTTTGCAACCTATGAAGTGTATATAATCTATGAAAATTTAGGTATTTAAGTTAATACACTAAGATTATCTTATATAACCTCACAATTTTAACAATTGGAATATATATGTATATATATAGTCTCAACCAATAAGATCTCATAATAAATCACCCAAAGATCATACAAGATCCTTAAAATAAGAATGGTCGAAAGATCAAACAAGCAATTTCAACAAAATAGATAATTTATCTTTCATCAAGCACTTGTATTCAAATATGATTCAACATAAAAAGAATAGAGAGGCAAAATCAACATGCCTAGATTTTATAGCTCCCAACGAAGATATCACTTCTCAAGCTCAATGGACCATAGTCACACTTTCTTCTCCTTCTAAAATCAACCTATCTCCAATCCTAGCCTCTCACAAAGCTCTCAACAAAATGCAAATATTCTAAAATAAACTCTCTTTCCTCATTAAGCACTCAACTGCTCTCTCACACAAAAACTACAAAATTACAAATGAATAAGAAGAAATTAGAATGAATGACTGAACCAAAAGGTAGAGAAGTTGCCTCTATTTATACTAAAATATGAGAAACTCTATGCTACAACCAAGCTACTAAATTTGCCACCTTTTCTCTCCTTATTGTCACAATCCAACAACAAACTAATTCTCCTTTTAAAATGCATTGACTCAACCAAAAAGAATGAAATGTGGCTAACTCTCGAATTACAAACACATAATCAGTCCTCTTATTTCCACCACCTCAAAATGGATGAGTCACCCTTTTCAAGTGTCAATGATGACTCTTTTACTCAGTCAAACACAACAAAGCTTACTTACATATTTCCTAATTGTTATGCAAGTCAACCTTTTCTAGCCTTAGCCAACTCGTGGCTATTTGACTAAGTCTTTATCTTTATTATCCGTGTGTTGTCTTTTCATCATAGTAGATAGACTTTCATTTACATACAAACTCTTTCATGGCATAGCCAATTGTTATTAAATGGCATTTATACCTCACACGCTCCCCTTACTATGTTGTGTGTTGGGTTTTTATCAGCACTTTCATACAATGTGTCTCTTTTTAGCACAGGTTTTAAGTGTTTTACCAACTTCATTTAATATTATTTACATTGCATTCAAAACATACTTAATGAACTATGCACTATGTTTTAAACTTCTCTTTTCAAGTTCTATATTTATACGTTGCATTATACTTCCTTTTCTATGCGCTATATGCGCTTCATTTAATAAATATAAATTGCATTCCATATGTGTTGCATATATAATGGTTTCATTGTTGGCTTTTATACCAGCTTTTCCCAACATATGGTTTGCTTGTATATGCGCCATTGTTGCTTTTAACATTTCAAATGTACTTAAACATTATATATATATATATATATATATATGCATATTAAAATTGTTAATTGATATTTAATATATAATAAATAGATATATTAATATGTATGCATATACATATACATTAACGTACTCATACTCATACATATTAGTATATATTATATACATATATATCATTATTTTAGTATTTTTAATATACACATTTTTTTACATGTTCATTGATAGGTGCACATATATAAAATGTAAATGTGTGTGTATATATATATTCTTTGTGTCCAATCGATATCCTCATGCATGTGATATATCTATGCATGGGTACGCATAAGTATTTCTACTTACATATATGCATGCACAAGTTATCGTTTCCACATACATATATACATATATATGTTCTATGTATATAATCATTAATTAATATATAAATACACAAAGGACTCAAACTCAATACATAGATTTAATCACGTAATTCAAACATAAGAACAATCAAGAAATCAAAGATTAATACCAAAATTAGTCAAACCATTCCTCAAACAATGACTAAAGGTTTGCTTACCTATTCTTGACTCGACTTGACCAAAATAGGGTGTGAGTGTGCGATAGCTCAAATAGGCATATTAAAGGTTACCAAACCGAGCTCTTCTCTTGAGTGATACTCCCCCTCTTACATGAGGGATCGATTATTTCTTGCATCAAACTCGGTGCATCACAAAGGTAGTTAGTTGATCACATGAAATTCATTTGCATCATCAAAGCATTAAATTAATCACATTGCAATACATATTCATTCATCACATTTTCCATCGTCATGTATTAAAACATAATCATCGTTGATCCCACAAAGCTGGTTTACAATTTCTAGGAGGAACTGATTTTTGCTGAAATCACATATTTTTAGAAAATATAATGATTTAAGCCTTAAAAGGTTCCATTTAAAGAATTCCAATTGAAGAGGGTTTGATCAAACTACCTTAAATCAAACCCCCTTGGATAGAACCCCGCTAGTTTTAAACCATACCTATAATAGAGACTCCTTTACACCTATCAAAATGCTGATAAAAAACCACTTTTGATTTACTTTTTGGCAGATCAAATGAATTCATTTTAATTTTATTTTTTTCAAGTATGTAGTCCTTATTATAAGCTTCCCAAAAAGTATAATTTTAAATAAATTTAATTTTATTATTATATTTATTTTTTATTTCTCATGAATGTAGGGTTTTTCACCGAAAATCAAGCTCTCTATTCTACACATGTGGAAAAATAGCATATTATTAAAAAAAAATTAAAAAATTAGTGCACCAGATATTGAAGTCCTTGATCCAACAAAGAAAGAAAAATTGAATTCGATACACACAAACAAAGTTACGCGTTATCTATTCTTTATGTAATTATAATTGGTTTGAATTTGAAACTTGATTAAAGAAAAAATATTCAACAGAAAACTATCTAACCAAGTGGAAGCACTAGATATCAGAGTTATGAATCTAAATTCGAAAGAATTAGAATTTTATCCTTCATGGAAAAAAAGTTATGCGTTATACAGTGAGTGTCACTTTTAAAAAATGTTATTTTCTGAAAAAAAACTAGTTTTTGAGGGAGATGGAAAAAGAAGTGCAATTTGATTCCAAACATTTTGAAAAAAATATATTTAGAATCTATAGAAAAAATGTCACAAAACTCTAGTTTGCATCATCTTCAAATTCCTCATGGTTTAGCCGCTATAGATGCCTGAAAGTGAAGATTTAGTTAAAAAAAAATATTTTAGTGTCCAGCTTGGCCAAAAATTGTAAACCACTATTGTGGGATCACCTTCTGAATGCATTAAAATATTTGGTAATCCCTCAATGAAGTGTTGCATATCAAAGTCATCCTTTAGCATCATATTTACTCGTAAAGGTAAAAGTAATATGGTAACTAAGAAACGAGGTGTAACATGATTGATGCTCCTTACTAGTGGTAATTTCATCTAACAAAATGTCCAATATGATATCCTTATACTCTATTAACATTTTCTTTTTGTTATAGTGCTTCTCCTTCACTTGTAGTGCTACATACTATAGAAATTGGTACAAAACACATATTTTTATGGCTCGGGTCATTTAAGAAATTCTTTTCATCTACCAATTTTTTTTTGGAATTGACATAAATTTTCATTTCTCTCTTGTTCAATGGTACCAAAGTATGTTTTATGTCATCCTTTGTCATGTGGTGTAAGCGTTCTTTCTCTTGTCATGTATATCCAATCATACTACCATGGTCTACCCAACAACAAATGACATACATCCATTAGCATAATGCATAATACTTTAGATCATGATACATCTCTATATTAAATTTCACCAAACATTGCTCACTTACCAATACCTTATGTTCTTCCTTCAACCATGAGATTCTACAATATGTAGTTTATTCTAGCCTATTCAAATTAAGATTTATGATTGTTTCTTCTCATATTAGATTATACCTACTTGTTGGAAATAGGGTGCCATTTAATTGCAAATCCTAAACATTAATTATTTCATGTGTCTCCTAGATTCTTGGAATGTGTTCAACAACACAAAGATTAAGATGAGATTAATATTTGATGAAATAATCATGATTATTGACTTTTGTAATTAATTCTAAATGTTAGGAGCATGTGAGGGCGTCCATTGCGAGTTCCTAAATAATAGGGGCACATGGGGCACCCACATGGTAAGGTGACACCTTAAGTTCAGTTAACTATTCAGAGTAACAAATAACACTTTTGAATGCATGTAAAGATCCTAGGAGTTAGGGTTTGATGTTTGCATACATGAAGTTCAGTTCAGTTCAATTCAAAATCAGTTTAGTTTAGTTTAGTTCAGTTTAGTTATGGTTTAGTTGTCTTCAGTTAGTTTTAGTTGTATGTTAGTTGACTTCAGTTAACTTGGAATGCATGGCTAATAACTTGAGTTGTATGACAAATAATAGGGACTACCTCTAGTTAACAGGGGATGACCATTCTTGCATGAATGGTGTTGAGTAAATGTTTTAGTTAACAAGAAATCACTTGGAGCCAACTTGGGTGCCCAAGATGCTTTCTTGGATTTACCTCTCTTGCATGATAAGATATTTATGAAGGCTCAGTTAAGTAGGATTACTTTTGGGCACCATATTTGAGGAGGAGCTTTGGAATTATCACCGAAGTGAAGGATGAGTTGTAGCTTCATTTTGGGACACCCAAATGGATGAAGCACATGTTGTAAGCTTTAGTTTTCACAGAAGAACTCAACTTGAAGCAATATGGCGTACCTTTTCTAGGGCTTGAGCTTGGGCATTGTAATTGTCATCTTTTGGAGATTACAAGATTACTTATTGCCTCTACATCTCATCCAAGTTGAAGAGAGTTTTCATAATTGTTATTGCAGATGTGAAGAAGATCGGTAAAGATAGAAGAAGCATTCTCAAGCAAGAATTGGAGCTATTGTATTTTAGATATTGAATAATAGAATAATTCTTTGTGGAGTTTTTTCCCGAAAGGGTTTCTCCATGTTACATCTTGTGTAATCTTTCTAATATCCTGTCTAGTTCTTCTATCAAATTCCGTCTACATTCTACAACGGTAAAATGGATTAATCAAGATAATCACCCACAAAGAATATATGTAACAAAGAAAGAGCTTACTTAGATCAATACTATTAAAGTTTTACAAAGTATTAAGCTAAGAAAACACCTCATTTTTCAACATTTGGTATTAGAGCTGAGGTTGGGTAGAGTATTGGGATGCCTTTCTCTTAAAGTTTGAAGGATTTATTGGCTTAGTGGGAGCTTTTATTATTTTAGTAATTTGCTGATTTTGGAATTAATTTTTTGTTACAATGAATTCAAGGTTAGATATTGAAAGGTTCAATGGTTCTAACTATGAAATGTGGAAATTAAAAATGGAAGATCTTCTTGAAGAAAGAGATCAGTGGTTAGCAGTTAATAATGAGACAAAGACACCTACAACTATTCTAGATGAAGATTGGGCTAAGTTAGATAAAAAGGCAAGAGGAACAATTAGATTATGTCTTGTTGATGTTGTTCTTTTAAATGTTTCAGTGGAAACCAATGCATATAAATTGTGGAAAAGAATAGGAGATATTTATCAAACAAAGAGTCTAACAAATAAGTTGAATCTGAAAAGACAATTATATTCATTGAAAATGAAAGATAGTGATTCAGTAGCACAACATTTAAATGCTTTCAATTTAATTCTCAGTCAATTAGCATTTGTAGATGTAAAGCTTGAGGATGAGGATAAATGCATTTTATTGCTTTGCTCTTTACCAGATTCTTGGGAAAATCTAATAGTTGCAATTAGTGGTAATGGTGCAAATCCAAAGATGGACAACATCATTCCTACTCTCCTATTAGAGGAGATGAGGAGGAAGTCTAAAACTTACTCCCAAGATGCCTTTTTTGTAAGAGGTAGGCCTAAAGAGAAGGAATCTAAGGCAAACAAGAAAGGAAAGGGCAAGTCTAAAGGACGGTTAAAAACCCCTGGTAAGAGTAAGGTAAAGTGTTGGAATTGTGGAAAACTTGGACATATTAAAAAGTATTGTAAGAGCAAGAAGAAGAGTACTAATGCTTCTACAGAAAAATCCAATGACAGTAATGATGCATTAGTCATTTCTTCTAATACTGTTGTTGATAACTCTTGTCTTATTGATTCAAGTTGCTCCTATCATATGACTCCTAGAAAGGAGTGGTTCTCTAAGTATACTGCATATGATGGAGGATATGTCTTCTTTGGAGACAACACAACAAAGGTTGTTGGCAAAGGAGAGGTATAATTATGTTTCAGTGATGGTGGTGTTAAAACCCTTAATGATGTTTTACATATTCCAAGACTTGCAAGGAATCTACTTTCTATCTCTAAGTTTAATGATTATGGAATTCATGTGACATTTGACAAAGGTGGTTGCAAATTGGTGAAAGGGAATATGGTGGTTGCTAAAGGATCTCGAATTGGGACTTTGTTTAAGTTGAATACCTCCAATGTAAATATTTTATCAAATGTAACTGAAGCTGAAAATACATGTATGCTATGGCACCATAGATTGGGCCATATAGGTGAAAAAGGTCTTAGGACCATTCTTAATAAAATTTTGGTTGACGGTATTCCTAATTATAATATTGGCAAAAATGACTTTTGTGAGCACTGTGTGTTTGGAAATCAATCTAGATCTCAATTTCCTAGTGGTACAAATAGAGCTAAAAGATTATTAGAGATTATTCACTCAGATGTAATGGGTCCTGTGGATATTGACTCTTTTGGAAAATCTAGATACTATGTCACATTTATTGATGATGTCTCAAGATACACTTGGATACATTTTATGCATAACAAATCTAATGTTTTTAATAAGTTTAAGGAATTTAAGGCTTTGGTTGAGAAACAATCAGATCATAAGATAAAAATGTTGAGATCAGATAATGGTGGTGAGTATTGTTCTAAGGAATTTGATGATTATTGTAAGCATGCAGGAATAGTGAGAAAGAAAACTACTCCATATACATCTCAACAAAATGGAGTAGCAGAAAGGATGAACCGAACCTTAATGGAAAGAGCTAGGAGTATGTTAAGTAGTGCTAAGCTTGAATGGTCCTTATGGGCTGAAGCAACATGTACTTCTTGTTATTTAATCAATAGATCCTCTAGTTCATCTATTAAAGATAAAACTCCTTATGAGATGTGGTTAGGTAAGAAACCTAGTGTTGCACATTTAGGGATCTTTGGTTGTGAGGATTTTGTTCACATGCCTCAAGAAAAGCGATCTAAATTGGATCCTAAAGCACAAAAATGCATATTCATAGGTTATGGTGAAAATGTAAAAGGATACAAGCTTTGGAATCCACTAACAAGAAAAGTTTCTTTATCTAGAGATGTTATTTTTAGGGAATTTAGAGCTTATTCAGGAGAAGACTAACCAAAGGAGAAGGATACTTATCGAATAGTGCATTTTGAGACAAATACTAAGAAGCAACAAGATGCACATGTTGAAGAACAATTGGATGGATTAAAAGAGGAGAGTTCAGAGAGTTCTTCTAAAATAGATGCTCAAGATGAGCATATTGAGGAACAAGAAGAAACTCCTTCGAGGAGATCCACAAGACAACGTAATCCCATTGATAGGTATAGCCCACCTAATTTCTGTTGTATTTTTTCTTTAATGAGTACTAATGATGAACCCAATTCTTATAGGGAAGCTTTTTCCTCATACGAGAACAAGCTTTGGTCACAAGCTATGCATGAGGAAATGGAATCCTTGAATACTTGTGACACATGGGATCTTGAGATTTTTCCCAAAGATAGAAAGGCCATTGGTTGTAAATGGATATTTAAAAAGAAGATTGGTGCAAATGGTAGTCTCGAAAGGTACAAGGCTAGATTAGTAGCCAAGGGCTACTCCCAAAGAGAGGGAGTTGACTTTAATGAAATCTTCTCTCCTATTGCTAAATTAACTTCTATTAGATTATTTTTATCTATTGCTGCTACTTATGATTTTGAAATTGAGCAAATGGATGTGAAAATTGCTTTTTTGCATGGGAATCTTGATGAGGAGATTTATATGAAGCAACCCGAAGGTTTTGTTGTAAAAGGAAAAGAAGAATTGGTTTGCAGGTTAAAGAGATCTTTATATGGATTGAAACAGTCACCCATAATGTGGTACCAGAAGTTTGATGCTTTCACATTAAAAATTGGTTATGTTAGGAGTGAGGAAGATCATTGTGTTTACATAAAATGATTGATGATCGACTTTTAATTATTATCTTGTATGTTGATGACATGTTGCTTATTGGTAATAGCAAGGTAATGATCAGAGAATTGAAAGCACAACTCTCGAGCACATTTGAGATGAAAGATCTAGGGGCTTCAAAATATATCCTCGGTATGGAGATCAATAGAGATAGAGGTAATAAAAAGTTTTGCTTAAGTCAGAGCAATTATGTTGATACTATTTTGAAAAGATTTAACATGCAGGACAGTAAACTAGTTAATATTCCTTTACTAGTTGGCACAAATTTAAGTTTAGATATGAGTCCTAAATCTAATTTTGATTTTGAGGAAATGTATGAAATTCTGTATGCTAGTGCAATTGGTAGACCAGATATAGCACAAGTAGTGGGAGTTCTTAGTAGGTTTATGTCTAACCTTGGTAAAGAACATTGGACTTATGTTAATAGGGTGTTTAGATATTTATGAGGGACTTCAGATTACTGTTTAGTTTATCATGGTTCTAATAATATATATATATATATATATATATATATATATATATGAATAGATCATTGGACATACAGGGGTTTGTTGATTTAGATTGGGTAGGAGATCTGGATAGTTGGAGGTCGACAAGTGGTTATGTGTACACTTTGTTTGGAGTTGCGGTTAGTTGGGTGAGTAAGAGGTAGCCCACGGTTGCTTTGTCCACCACAGAAGTAGAGTACATGGCTGCCACACATGCCTCTAAAGAGGCAATTTGGTTATAGAGACTTGGG
Source organism: Sequoia sempervirens (assembly GCA_007258455.2). Classification (NCBI taxonomy): domain Eukaryota; kingdom Viridiplantae; phylum Streptophyta; class Pinopsida; order Cupressales; family Cupressaceae; genus Sequoia; species Sequoia sempervirens. Next base: position 15,008 of record VDFB02362252.1, read on the forward strand.
TCAGGTATTGGTTTTAATTGCAAGCAAGTTAGGCTTGAATGTGATTGTCAAAGTGCTATTTGTTTAGCCAAAAATCCTATGTATCATGCTTGTACTAAACATGTAGATGTTCAATATCACTTTCTGCGAGAAATGGTTGAGAGTGGGAAAGTATTAATTGAAAAAGTTGACACTTTGATTAATGTTGCAGATTATCTTGCGAAGCCAGTTCCTAGTAATAAGTTCTCATGGTGCAGGAAGTCCATTGGCCTTGAGTCTTGTACTTGATTTAAATTTATTATTCCTTGTTTAGAATAATTGCAATGTATAATGTCAAGTGGGAGAATGTTGGAAATAGGATGCCATTTAATTGCAAATCCTAAACATTAATTATTTCATGTATCTACTAGATTCTTGGAATGTGTTTAACAACACAAAGATTAGGATGAGATTAATATTTGATGAAATAATCATTATTATTATTGACATTTTTAATAAATTCTAAATGTTAGGAGAATGTGAGGGCGCCCATTGTGAGTTCCTAAATAATAGGGGCACATGGGGCACCCACATGGTAAGGTGACACTCACCTTAAGTTCAATTAACTATTCAGAGTAACAGATAACACTTATGAATGCATGTAAAAATCCTAGGAGTTAGGGTTTGATGTTTGCATGCATGGAGTTCAGTTTAATTTAGTTCAGTTATGGTTCAATTGTCTTTAGTTAGTTTTAGTTGTATGTTAGTTGACTTCAGTTAACTTGGAATGCATGGCTAATAACTTGAGTTGTATGACAGATAACATGGACTACCTCTAGTTAACAGGGGATGACCATTCTTGCATGAATGGTGTTGAGTAAATGTTTCAGTTAACAAGAAATCACTTGGAGCCAACTTGGGTGCCCAAGATGATTTCTTGGATTTACCTCTCTTGCATGATAAGATATTTTTGAAGGCTCAGTTAAGTAGGATTACTTTTGGGCGCCATATTTGAGGAGGAGCTTTGGAATTATCACCGAAGTGAAGGATGACTTGTAGCTTCAATTTGGGACGCCCAAATGGATGAAACACATGTTATAAGCTCTAGTTTTCACAGAAGAACTCAACTTGAAGCAATATGGCGTACCTTTTCTAGGGCTTGAGATTGGGCATTGTAATTGTCATCTTTTGGAGATTACAAGATTGCTTATTGCCTCTATATCTCATTCAAGTTGAAGAGAGTTTTCATAATTGTTATTGCAGGTGTGAAGAAGATTGGTAAAGACAGAAGAAGCATTCTCAAGCAAGAATTGGAGCTACTGTATTTCATAGATTGAACAATAGAATAATTCTTGGTGGAGTTTTTTCCCGAAAGGGTTTCTCCACGTTACATCTTGTGTAATCTTTCTAATATCCTGTCTAGTTATTCTAAAAACTTCTGTCTACATTCTACAACAATAAAATGGATTAATAAAGATAATCACCCACAAAGAATATATGTAACAAAGAAAAAACTTACTTAGATCAACAATATTAAAGTTTTACAGAGTATTAAGCTAAGAAAACACCTCATTTTTCAACACTATTTCCACTATCAATTATAACCTTGCAACACTTACCTTTAGCTTTAAAAATTGTCGTAAATAATTTCTTCCTTTGTATTGGTTTTTCTTCCTTCAAACCTTCTAGTTTTAACAAAAATCTCTCCATTATTAGTGATCTGCCTCTCTCTATTTCATCTTCTAGACTTTGTGATCCTTTAGGCTCTTCATCAATATATAAACTTCTTCTATTAGTGTTTCCTTTAATTTTGGAACACTATGATGTTTTGTGACCTTTTACTCCATTTATTAAAAAATTTCCTCTAAAAGATCTTCCATATCCTCCTATACCTCTTTGGTATCCATCTATTTTATCATTATGGTCCAAACTATTGTAATTGTGATAAGAATTTTCTTTCTATTTAATTGCAACATGCTTTATATTCATCACAATGTGTGCTACCACTTGCTCTTACTTATAATTTTTTATTATGGGACCTTTTGTTATTATACTTAGATCCACCTCTTAAAAATATCCCTCCTCTTCTTTGTAAATTTTTTCTTCTCAACAATCTTTATTTTGATTTTTTCTTCCACTTTTAGTACTTGTAATTTGATATGCTTCTACTATTTACAATCTCCCTACTCTCAACTCTTCTTGAATAATTCCTCATAGTCCATTTTATGTTCCTTGCAACATTTTATTTACTTTCTTCACTATCTCTAGTCCTTTTGATCTTATAGAAATCCTTTGTATATTCCTTCATAGTCTTCTCCCTCAACCTCAATTTTTGTAATCTTTTCAATAAGTATAGCTCATAACCAATAGGAATGAATTGATTCTTTGGTTTTTCTATCTTCCCATTCAATTTTCGATATCTTATTTTCCTTATCTATTTATTTTCAATTGTAATCTCCACCAAACATATTCCTTCAATACAATCTTAACAAATCTAACCATTTCAAGATCTATAATTTCTTCACATTCAAAATATTATTCTAGATCATCTAATCAATCAATTCCTTAGAATTCAAATTACTATAATAGCTAGCAATATCAATCTTATGTCTTTGACCAAGTTTGGAAAAAAAATTCAACACCTTTATTTTTAATCTTCTACATCTTGTTTAATAGTTGTAACATTCTCTCCTCTTTCAGTTTCCTCATTGTCTATTTTATCATTTCCAGGGTTTTAGATCCCTTCTAATTCTACAACATCCAACTAAATCTTCATTGTTCTCATCATTTCAAAATTTTATTCAATCCTTATAACAACATTAGCAACACTTTTACTTCTTCATTGAGAATCTTGTCCCCGATTTTGATGTAAACTACCTCAAGATTGATAGTCTATCCATAATTACTTTTATAAACTACCTCATAGTTGGTGATTTTTTTACATCTTGTTGTAGACCACCTCATAGATCTATTTACAAATATAAACTCTTGAACTTCATAAGATTTGAAACGATGCTCTCATACCAACTAACACAGTCATGGCCAAAGGATCCAATTAAGGATATCCAATCATGTAGACAAATGCATGAACACTTAGTGGAACACAATGAAACAACACATGATATAATTATTTTTTATTGATTCATGATAATGAAATGTATTATAGTTCACTACAATGGGCTTACAATAGGAGGCCTTAGCCTTTTGATAATATATGGACCAATATATGTGGATTACATAATTCTCTAATGATATTACAAAGTAAAACTTTTGTTTTGTCGCTTAACATAATTCTATAGTGATATTTCCTCTTTGGATGAACTAGAACAAGCTTTCTCATATGTATAGGCTTCAAAAGAAGAGGAATAAAATAAAGAGGTGGAAGAAGAGGAGGAAGAAAATGAAGAAGATGAGGAGGAAGAAAAAAAGATGGAGAAGGAGAAGGAGAAGACTTAGAAGAAGGATACAATGCATGTATATGCACTTTAGCTCCAAGGAAGGAAGATTCAATCTTTCAATTTCATGGATGCATTCAAAAGGAAAAAGTTATGTCACCATAAACCCTAGTAACAAGTATAACTTCATCAACATGGAATTAGCAAATAAGCCACATGTACAAGCAAAAAACATCAAGGCCAGTCAAATATTAGGTTTAGATATTCAAGTTTTGGAATATTTAAAACTCTCTATGGATATATGTTTTAAATTCAAGCTTTCATGCATTGGATATGGACATGTTGGATATTGTTGTTTATCCTTGGTTGGAATCTTTGGGAACAATAAATATCAATGCATAAAATAAGTTCGTGAAGCTTTTGTATAAGAGGAAAAAGGTTACATTATAAGATATTCACATAATGATGTCTAAAAGAAATTCAAGCAAGACAAAGTTTGAAAATCTCATGAAGTTTGTAACAACAAATTAGAGGAAAAACAAGAGAAGCAAGATGTCAAGAAAATAAAGGAGACATAATTCTACTAAGGACTTAGTAAAATAAGTGAAAAAAAATGGTGAAGAATCTTAGAAGGTTCCAATGACAACAAAGGGTGTAGTATATAGACATCCACATCATTATGAGAGGCAAGAATCGTGGAGGAAATCATCAAGATGAATGATAGTACAAAAAATCAACAAGCCAATCACTATGGAATTACATGGAAGCAAAGGAACAATTACAACAATTAGTGGTGTCATAGAAGCAATGAATACTCGTGGAAGAAAAGGAGGAATTTCTATGATAAGGAATGGAATCAAATGAGTGAAACAAAATATGGATCAAGGATGGAATCTAGGCATTGCTAAGCAAAACCCATGGAAAGGATCAACTATGAAATGGTTGGATGATTGGTCATGACATCATATTTGTAAAACCTTCGATAGCCAATACTATTTGGCTTCCTCTCATATTTCAAGGATGAAACATGTCAAGGAGGTATGGCATGTTATGTACCTAGGGATATGATATTATATTGTATTTAGGTGGATGGAGATGTTGACATGTGGCATATCCATTATTTTAGTTATCATGTCATATGGACAACTTGTGTAATTAACAAAATTAGGTGATGATTAGGCCTTCATTAGGACTACATCTCCATTGTATTATTAGGAGGAGGTCTATATAAAGAATGTGATTATCATTGTAAGGTATGCATGAAGTATGATATTGTATTTGGGATCTCTCAGAGATATAACATGTAGTGGCTTCTTCTATAAGAGTATTATATGGTGTTACCCTACCTAAAGGGTTTACTCCATTTTTGAATATTTTGGATATTAAGGAATATTGGCCCATAAACATCTCTTACATGTTATGTGAGATATATCTCCTATATTATATTATTTCCATTATTATATTTGTGGATCTTATCACTAAACTCGATAAACACATTGTGAATCATATCAGCTAGTTGTGTAGAATTTCCTAGATAAGCTAAACTAACAAGTTTTGTTACAAACCTTGCTTCTTCAAATGAGTTTCATGACCATACTCTTCATTGTTATCATCACGAGAATTGGAGTAGACCTCATTCTCATTGGTTTAGGCTAAGGGTTTATATAAACACTCCTTGATGGAAGATTATGATCTCAAGTTATTTGTGGCATAAACAAACGAAATCAAAATAAAGCCCAAAATATACTTTTAGATTGCAACATTAGAATATTAGTGATTTGAAAGTAGAACCCTAATGTGTTAGCTAAGGGTGGGCGAAAGATATTTTATAATAAAGCTCAAGAACCTTAATAGAAAAAAAAGACAAACTAATGTAAAAGCAAATAACACATAACATCAAATTGTGTCAAATGTGTGTTTAGTTAGTTTAGAGTAGGAAGATAAATGAGACCAGTCAGCTAAATTTTGAATTTGTATTTTGGAAAGAGAGGGGACAAGTCCATGATCATATAAATGTCCTAGAGTGAGCAACAATTAGATCTAGACAACTAATAAATAAATGAAGACCGTACATGCATATATGAGTGTTATAAATATGATGAAATAACAAATATATAACTAGCACTTGCACCCAACGAGGTGCAATGGTTACGCCGGTAGCAGGATATACTCTGGCAATATATTGAAGGGCAGGGAAAAAAATGCAAGAAAATGTAAATTTATTTTCTTAAGACTAACTATTTATAGCAAAATTCAATTGATGATGGGATGCGAGAAGATTTGAATATGAACAAATGGAACTTAATTTAAATAGGTATGCTATGCTAAATGATTTTACAACATAATATTTATTTTACAATGAAAGAATACCTGTAACTTAAAAGGTTGATTGGATAAAGTATAGTTGTTGCTCGTTAATGATATACCTTGTAACTGAATGTAACATAATCAAAAACTGCATGTTGCAGGAAAATATTTTTATAATATAAAAACTATTTTATGACACATCAAAATCACTAACCCAAGAGATTGGTTATGTATAATACAATTGTTGGTGGTTGATGATGAGGTTCTATGATATATGCCATTTGTCTTCAAGACCTATAGAACAAAAGCAATGGAATGGTTAGATGTGTTGATTAGGTGGAAAATTATGGCATGCGTCGTGAGCACAATGTCAAGGTTGACAATAACAATCCACCTAAATAGTTATAGTGAGAGAAAGTATCAACAACAATATGTAGGAGGAGACTAAGCCTCATTTATTTTATGTCAAAGAGTAATGAATACATAAACATACCATGGGCTAGCTGATCGAGGGAAGTTGTATCTTTTCAAGTGTACTATGGAGCCAAGCATGATCTCATTGGAATCTATTTGACTGCTATACTTGGCTGACAATGATGCTCTGTGCTTGTGCACACCATTAGAGATATCCAACCTATATCGATTGTTGTGCACATGTTCATAGCCAAAACTCAAGATAGCTATGACTTGGATATGAGGTTCCAAAGCCACATTTCCTTCATGCATCAATCTAATTGCATCTAGAGTTAATAAGCTTGCCATGGTGTAGGCCAAGCAAAAAATCCTGGAAAAGTGTATTGGATGTAAGGTGTTGTGCAAATAAGTCAATACAACAAAATTCCCATAAAATAATAGCAACTAATTTCTAGTAATAGCAGAGTAGGCCAAACAAGAACCTAACAAAAACATTCAAATGGGTGTAATTAAATTTTGTACACTATCTATTAACTTCTACCTCATTGTGGGGAGCGAGCAAAAAATATAGATACTCTTTATGCAATTCATTATGGGCTATACTCACTTTTGACAATTGTGTACATGACATGTGTATAGTTTTGATTATAATAGCTGAAAGATACATGTGTATAATTTTGATTATAATAGCTGAAAGATACATGAAGTTAAGCAGACACAAAAATCACACTAAGAAATATCGAGTTAACTATAATATTGTTTGATGTATCTTTACAATGGAAGGGACTAAAGGACTAAGTAGTAGATAGGAGTAAGGAGTTGTACATTCTTCCCACCATAACATATCTTGTGACATAATATACATGGTTTCACTATTTATCGCCCTAGCAAAAAAAGGGATCTGATGAGCATTAGTCGATGTCTTCATCTTGTATCAAGAGGGAAACTATTTTCCCCAACATCACAAAAAACATTTAGCTATCAAAAGCAAGCTATTTACAGTCTATTGTATGTTTTCCATGAGTTTAAGGAAAACTTCCTTAATCCTAATAGCATTGCCCATGCCATACAACGCATCATATTTTAATGCTTGAAGGAATTCACAGTACGCATCCAAAACAATAAATGTTGTATGAAATTTTTGGATTGCATGTTGCCCATTTCAACGTCATGGTTCTGCACATGACATGCATCCTCACATGTCTTCTTAGCATCTTCAATAGCATTGTGACAACCTCTCATGACGTTCTCTGCGAAAACTGCAATGTTGCTCTGGTACATGCCAACCCAATTCACATAAGCTGAGTCTGATGTCGAGGAAGGAGAAGCATTAGGTTTTGATCCTGTAACATCTCCCTCATAGGAGTTGTTGGAGATGGTGATAATGTCTGCAGGTGGCTGTAAGTTTGCCATTACCTGGGGAGTTAAATGGGAAGCAAACAATATGAAGATGATTGTAATAGGAATAATTTTGATTATTTGATAACTACACAAGTTGAATTTGTATGGTTCATAAATAGCCATTTGAAAATGGGTTGATCTCAAAAATTAATTCAATAGGATATGTGTTTTCCAAACGAAGGAGGGGACACTCCAAACGTAACACAATAAACCAAACTATAATTAATATTTCCACCCAAATCAATACAAGAGGGGTAAACGTGCACTATTAAAGAAGGTTTTTTAGTTAGAAGAATATGAAAAATAAACACTAACATGAACTACTTGCTTTGTGTGCTTAAAAAATATCAAGTTCGAGCATGTGTTCATATTTGACTATGATATAATATATTGTCTTCTACTATTATGTCAATTAGAATGTTAATCAAATTTAGTAAGAAAACTTAAATACAAAGCTATTTTAATTATAGGTATAGATCTATTTCACTCTAATTTAATTTATTTTGTTTTACTTTAAAACTTTCTAAGAATAATTATGATTTATTTAATTATTTACTCAAATACTATTTTTATTTATAGCTATTTAATTCACTTAAAATTTATAAATATAAACATTCTTCTAAAAATAACAATATTGATAACAATTAAATTATATCTAATATAACTTATTTTGTTTTCTAATATTATGACAATTATCTTTAAAATCAAAATTAATAAGAAAACTTAAATACAACAATCTTAAAAATGTTTATAAACAACTATTTTCTTTTCTTTTAATTTATTTTAATCATAGGAATATGTGTATTTTACTCTCATTTAATTTACTTTTTTTTACTTTATAACTTTTGAAGAATAATTCTAATTTATTTGCATTATTTATTCAAGAATTATTTTTATTTATAGTTATTTTTTCCACTTAAAAATTATATATATAAACACTCTTCTAAAAATTATTAATAAAGATCGTAATGCAACCTTTTTAATCAAAATTATTTTGAAATAATTCAAACTCTTTTATTTTATTTTTCCAATACAATTAACTCACAATTACAAAATTTACAACTAAATTATAATTTGAGTGTGACATTTATTTCTTTAGAAGAAAGAGTTTTCAATAACCTAAAATTCTTTAGCATGCTCAAACATAAACGTCTTTGATGCGATCCTTATTACGTTTGGATTGCTACTCATTCCTTCAATGCCTCTCAGAGCATGTTTTCATGTTTAGCCTAAGTATTAACCTATTCGTGAAGTAGAATATTTTAAGAAACTCATTATGATAGTTTACTAACTTATTTCTCCCACATATATCAACGCTCTCATATATTTGGTCACCTTCTTCAGTATTTAATAATTGAAATTAATTCCCACAACCTTCACAAGTAGAGACATGTCTAAGCAAAAAAATAAATAAGAAAATAAACGGTTGTATTTTAGTTTTGTAGCAAGTTTTTATATAAAAGAAATGGAACTTCTTGCACCGAGAAGTAGTGTGTTGTTATTTCAAAGTGGAATCCAATAATAAGTGTTTAATATCTACGTTGATTCTGTCCTAAGAATGTATGTTGTTCCTAGCAAGGTAACCATGCATTCTATGACATTAGGTGAACCCCTCATTAATTCAAAACTCAATAGTTGTTAAATCGAAAATAAAATAAACAAAGGGAAATCAATAACATATTAGTTGCTCAACAATGCATAATATCTAGTACTCATGACAAAGAAAACATACAAGAGCGTATTATTTAAAAGAAATGACATATGTGTAAATATATAGTTGCATTATGTTCAATAGATAAGTAAATGTATTTAAAATA
>VDFB02362253.1:0-43824 GCA_007258455.2 Sequoia sempervirens
AAATTCCTCCCTAGCTCGGATTTCGTGGATGGTTCTAAAACCCGAAGTTTATCAAAAACATTTTATATGAGTTTTAGTAATACCTTGACTATATGAGGCTTATTCTAACGGTGTTCTTATGGATTAACATTCCCTTTCTTGTGGTTTTTATTATGATTTCCATGTTGAGTGCAGGTTGAATCTAGCAAGGTAGCAGTTGGGTCCTCAATGTTAGATGCAAAGAGGATTAAAATGGACATTTAGAGCAAGATCCATGAGAGTAAAATCACTTTTGTCTGGTCAGAAGTGACTAATACAAATGTTGGCCTCTAGGATAATGAAGAATTTAAAGGAAGAATGGTAGCAAAGGATTCTCCTTTGGTGGCTAGAAGGATGATGGAATCAGGCTTGTCACATGTTGTTGGTTTCACTTCTATGGTGCAATGTTATGAGCTGGTCCTCGAGTGTACTAGGCACTATGATCAGGACACAAAGAGAATTATTGGTCCTCAAGGGAGAGTTATAGCAAATCTCAACCCTGTCTCCATTGCCCAAACCTTTGATATGCCAGACAGGTCTCACGTGGTGGGATTCAACATGAAAGCAGCTCAGGAGTTCTACGATGAAAAGACTATGAAGTCACAATAGTTTATCAATTCCTAGCTGGAGAAGCCCAAGTCACACTACTCCAAGTTGCCTAAGCAATTATTCAGAGCAAAGTTCAAGAAGGAGTATTATGATGCCATTGCCCTTCTTAGTAGGGTGGTTGGATTGAAGAATGCTAGCATGTTTGAGAATTGGATGTGCCATGTGATTGTAAGGATGGAGCAAGAGAAGATTAACTACCATTGGGCATGGGTCATTAGTGGAGTAATTCACCAACAATTGTCCAATGTGTTGCAAACAAAGACCTTCATAATGACTTCATATTTGGTCTATGCACTTGCAAGATTCCACCCCTATAAAATATTGAATACAAGGGGCATCTTTGGACAGGATATCATCTACAAGGTTTACCCTCAATTGCATCTAGGAAGCTTGATCTATAGGATGGTGAATGATGCATTCACCATGCATATCACTAGATTGCTTCAAGGTGAGAAGCATGTCAAAATTTCAGACTAGGCTAACGAACTCATCAAGAAATATGGGGCATGGTTTATTCAGTTCCCAACTTTCTCCTACATTTAGATTGATGGTTGCCAGAGAGCTCCATACTCACTTCCAAGATACCCTACCAATCACATTCTACTGTTGGAGGTCACTAGGAAAATCTATGACTTTGATACCATTGTCAAGAGAGACAAGCATAAGACTAGATTTGGTGGAGACTTCCCCTTGAGGATTGGTACTAGAGAGGCATGTCCTTCAATTCATTTTTCCCAAGCTTCAAAAGAATAAATGAGTACTCTTGGCTTGTCTTTCCACTCTAAGAGGTCTAGATTTCATATTACAGGAGAAGTTCAAAAGAAGGCTAGAAAAGAGTATAGCCATAAGGTGAATTTAGAGGACTACTGGGCCAACTGCAGTGATGATTTTGAGGTCAGAAAAAAGAAATTCTCTTGGCTTGCAATTGAGTCAATTTGATTGTATAATGTAAAGGCAGATCCTGATCAATTGGAAGACAATGGAAACTTGATCCGGGATCATGTTTATGAGGGCATAAAATACAAACCAATTGGTGATGTGGATTGTTGGAGGAGGAAAAGATGAAATTAAAACAACTAGTGGATCCAATTATCAAATTTACTAGGATGTGGCTAAAGAATAAGCTATGGGAGATGGAAAATAATGGTGTATAGTGCACCTATGCGCTAATGGGAGATTTGGATCCCCACTCCACCTGTGAAGAATCTACCAAGCAGGATCCTAAGGGCAAGGGTAAGTTGGATTCTCCTTTCAAAATCAAGATAAAAGGTGTTGAAGAAACAGCAGCCTAGGAAGTAGAAAAATAGAGAAAGCCAAAGGCTAAGCAGAGGGCAAGGACTAAGAATTCTTAGTAGAAAGAGACTAAAAATTAGGGTCCTGAGGTTGATGTGTCGGTGCGCAAGAGAAGAAGAATCATAAAATTGTTAGAGAAGGTAGGCTCCAAGGTAGGGGAGGAAGAAGCCACTAGTGGTAAATATTGAAAGTTTGGGGGAGAAGGCCAAGATGTATACAAGGAGGTCTAGGACTCCTTCTCCCAGGGATAGTGTACCTAAGGCAGATCTCCCTCTGGTGGTTTCTCATGAGGAGCAACATGATGATGTGCCTTCCGCTCATGAAGCTCAAAGCAAACCTAGTGAGTCAAAAGATGTTGAGGATCATCCGGACACTGAAGGAGAAGAATTTCATGAAGGTGATCTTCATAGTGTAGAGGCAGAAGTTGAAAAGATAATGCAATCCCCTTTGGTTTCATATGTCGAGTTACCTATTGGAACTGAGGACGTTAGGTAACCTCCAAAAGAAGAGGAAATAGTGAAGGATCCATCACCTGAACAAGTGGAAGAGCATGCTGAGGAGAAGGAAAGCAAGACATATGAGACTCTTGATAAACAAAATTTGAGAGAGGAAGCACCTAAAGGTCAACAAGAAAAGGAAAAACAGGCTGAGATGCAATTGGAATCCACTGTCCCTGGTTGGTTGGACAAGAAGATAAGGAGAAAACAAGTTGTTATGGAAGATAGTCCACCAAATTGGGATGCACTACAAGCCAAGATTGGAAATGACAAATGTAAGAAGAAGGCTAGGGTGATCTCGAGGATTGAAAGAGATGAAGCTCATAACAAGGTTGTTCACATTGCAACCCCTGCTCTAGATAAAAATAGAGATGATGTGGCTGGAAAAGATTATAATGTTCATACTTTCAATCTTGGGCCTACATCCATTGAGCAGGATATTGAGGCTTACCAAGGTTCTAGTGTAGTCATCTTGGGTAGGTTGAGGAAGGAAATAAAGACCAAGCAAGAGCTAAAGAAAGAAAATGAGAATCTCCGAAAATGCTTGGAGGATATGATGAAGCCCCTGCAATCTATTAATCCCTCAATTTCTATTGCAAGGCCTTTACCTCGGGAGACCATAACTGAGCTTGAAAAGATGAAGGCTTCCACTCTTGCCACTACAAATTGGTTGCAACGGGTGTGAATCAAGGGTAATGAGGCTATCAAAGAGATTTTTTCAATTGGAAATGATGCTATCATGGCAACTGATTGGTTGAAGGCGGTGTTGGCACAGGATAGGGAAGATACGGATATTTTGCTGCAGAAAACCAGAACTATCATGGAGTATACTAGGGATAGGTTGGTGAGTGATAGGATTCTTCCTTCCTCCAGAGCTATTGAACCTTGGTAGTGCTTTGAAGCATTGTAGATTAGGTAGAAGGGGTTGAAGAAGATTCACAAATAGAGGAGGCAGATTGATGATACCCTAGCTGGTGTGTACAATGGCTCCATTACCTTTTTTGAGATTATGATAGGGAGAAGGAAGATTTCTCCCAAGTATTTTAGTTTGGAGCAGTTGAGGAAGTGGTGGCATGATGTTTATCCCCCAATTAATAATGATTCTATTTCTGAGCACTAGTTAGATGATGCGGCCACATACATTGTTGTCATTAACAAATACCTAACTTATAAGGTGGATTGGGATAGGTCGATAAAATAATCAAGGGAGGAGATTGTATCAATTGAAAGATGACTTTAGGTTTTTCCTTTGCCACTTGTGGTCAACTTGGATGGGGCACTCTTGAAAGTCCATGAAAGGCTGGATCAAAATAAAGATGAAGGGAAAGGCAGTTAATGCCCAACTGCATTGAGATTTTTGCTCCCCCATTATCCCGCCCTGCATTGGTCTGGCTACATTGGGAATCTTGGGCCGACCTAGGTATAGTTCATGCATTTAATGCATTCCTTTATTTCATTTGAATTTCTCTTAGCCAACTGGTGGTGCCTAATTAATATTGTGAAACTCTTACTGGGCTGATGGGTTTTTGGGGGGAATTCTATATATTGGGAATTTTTCCTCATTTGTAAGGGTTAGAAGATAGAAGTAGAATAGAGCAAAATAGTTAGAAGCAAATTAAGTAGGGCAAGATAGCAAGTAGGTGTTCTTAAGCAAATAATATAAAAGAAAGCTGGAATTGTTGCTACAGTGGACAATTTGAATGCAAGAAATGACATTGTGATTTGGTTCCATACTTGTATTCTCTTGTCTTGCATGGTTCTTGTTATTCCATCTTTAAAATTGCTTTGAGGAGGTTAATATTTATATTAGATTCGATTCAATAATGTTTGTGATTTGATACTTGCAGTGTTGCAGCAATCCCTTAGTCCATACTTTTCACAACCAACTGATTGTTAGTTGCTTTGCAAAGTTAGCCTGGACTTCATATTTGTTGTGCTTAGTTCAATTGTGAGGATTTTTTTATTTCAATTGTGATAGGGTTGTTTGAATAAATGTTCATGATTTGAAAATATTAACATCTTATAAGATTACACTGTTTTATGTGAGATTGCAGATCCATCTAGGTCGAGTGGAAATCAGTTTTGAGGGATTGGTCCATTTCAGTGTTTATCATTTTCATTTTTAATCTTAGGAGTAGTATTAGATTTAGAAATCTCTTTAAATCCCTAGTCTTTTGTTATTTCTTTATCATTGAGTTAGATTTTGAATTGAAGTATCATCACATTGTTAGATCTGATAAATTGAGATTTCGTATTTTGCTTGTAGTAAGGTCCCACTGTGATTACCAGTATTTTCACATTTATCATTGGGTTGTTCATGCATTGTCAAGACCTAACATTAGAGAACTTGGGGTTATCTCTTGAGGCTTGATAATAGAGATTTACCTTTCAAGTGAGATAGGATATTATATTTTGTCTGAGTTGTTGCTATGTAGAAAACATCATGAACATATTGGAGCTAGAAGGAGGGCCTAAATAAGCAAGCTGGATCAATTTTTGAATGCCATCTCTCCTGAAAGATACAGAAGAAGAAAAAGATCTACTCCAGGAGAGGAGGAATTTCAAGAATTACCAGACCCCACTAGGTCTAGAAGGACCAATAGAAGGGGTGAGTCATTATCATCCCATCCACCTCCCTCATCTCCATCATCCCCATCTTCATCAGGTTCATCTTAGTCTAAGGGCATTCCCAGTCCACAACCTTAGCCAGTCATAAATCACCCATTACCACCCCCACCTCCACCAATGGCTTTCCTATCAACCAACCCATCTCCATTAAGTTTTTCCATTTACAATGTCATGCCCAAAAATCCAGAACACTTATGTTCAAAATTCCATGTCAATGATCCAAATAGGACCATTGAGGAACACATCAAGATCTTTCAGACTGGCCTTAAGGATAGAGGGATAAACCTTGAGGATGTAGCTTGTAGATTATTTCCTTATTCAGTAGGGGAAGATGCATTCTATTGGTACAACCATTTGTCAGCTGGGTCTATCGAGAATTGGACTGAGCTAGAGGCTGCCTTTTTGTAGAAGTTTTGAATTCCCATTAGTTCCAATGAGCTCTACCATCAGTTCACAAATGTTAAAAGGAAGGTCAATGATCCTATAGGATCTTTCAACAATAGGTTTCATCATGCTTATACTAGACTACATACCCCTTATGCTATTGATGAACCCACTGCTCTAGAAGTTTATTATGAGGGACTTGATAGTTTGATAGCTACCTTTATGAAGTGGAGTAATAATCCTCCTGCTAGTCTACTTGATGCATATGCAGAAACTGTGAAAGTTAGCACTAATCTAAGGCAACATTTATCTGGGTCTCTACCCTCCTTAGGACCTGTTGCTCACCCTGGACAAGTTCCAACTCTAAACCAGGCTCTGGAAAACCATACTCCAATCATGAATCTAGTACCTCAGTTGCCTCTAGTTCCTCACCTGGGACCTCTTGTGGGACAAGTTTCATCCATAATTAGTTACCCTCAACAAATTTTGAATCAACCTCTGCATATCCTGCCTCAGGCTAGTTATCCTTCATACCTACAAAATTTTGAAGTCTTGAACCAATCATTAAATGCCAATGTTACAATACGGTATTCCCAGAATAATGTGAATCTGCCTCCATACAGTAATCCTGACAAGGAGAGACTAGATGAATTTTCTGAACAAATAAAGAAGCTAAATATGGAGGTGACTTACTTGAGGAACTAGAACAGTCAGTTGTAAGCTACTCAGAGAAATATGTAGTCCAATCAGGGTAGAGAGAATCCACAAGGACAACACTTTGATAGAGGGCAATGTCAAGGCTGAGGATACAATAATGATAGAGGATACAATAATGAAAGAGAATATAACTAGGACATAGGTTACAACAATGATAGGGTATTTAATGATAGAGGGTATAATAATGATAGAAGACAGAACTATGATAAAGGACAACCCTTAGGCCAGAACTTTGACAGAGGTGGTAGACAAGGGTTCGATAGAAGGCAACAATCATGATAGAATAGGACTTGGAACATAGGGCCCAACAATGGAGGATTCCCCACCCCATTGGATTAACTAGTTAGTCAACCTGTCAATCAGTCTACCAATCAACCAGTTAATCAAGAGAAGCCTCCTAGCGGTGTATATCTAGTCAAGGCTTCTTTATCAGGGTGGTGTAGGCTCCATAAGACTAGTCAGCATTCTGAGTTAGACTATCAATAATTTCAAACAGTAGCCTCAATCTTTCAGTACAAAGTGGAGAGCAATGCAAGTGGTCAGAAAATAGTACCATCCAATCCTTACGATTCACCGGTGTTAGTGCTAAACCATGCTCCTTTTCCTCAAAGTAAGGAGAATGTACTCGAAGAGGAATCTGACCAGTTGGACGAAGAGGTAGACTAGGTATGAAATGGGGATGAAATGACACAGTTATTCAATGAGAGTCAAGTGAATGATAATAGTCCCAGAGATGAAGAAGAGGCTTATGTCAAAGAGGAAGCTTACATTGAAGAAGTGCAGACCTTCAAGAGGCCTGTCAAGAAGTATGACTTGAGGGAGTTGCCACATAGGTGCCCACATGCTGGAGGCCCCTTTATTACTTCCATTCCACTGAATAATTTCAACACGCCTCCAAACCCTAATGCTAGAAATAATCCATCACTGCCTCAGGTGTCCAAGCAATATTTATCTCAAGGTCCAGGACATGCTGATGTACCAAAAGGGAGAAATGGTGATGCAAATAAGGAAAAGATGGTGGAATACCCAAGGGAGACTCCTACTAATTTAAATGAAGAACAATTGGCCATGTATGTTGTTGAAGAACTCCGAAAATTGAAGGTAAATCTATCTACATTCAAGTTATTAAGAGTTTCATCCATTAGGAATGCAGTCTTAGGATATTATAATGCAAATTCAATGTCACAAGATAAATCAGTTAGCGAGAATATCAATAGGTTATCTAGTACTCAATCAGTAGGAAGACAAAATCAGTTTGGGAAAAAGATTTGTGACTCACTAAAGCTTGTTTTCAATATTTTTTTATAATTTTTTATTGAATATTTTTTTTTATTAAATATTTATTAGGCATATTTGTGATTTTGAAAAATCGTCGTGTACGACACGCATAAGATGACCTAAAGTTATCATTTTTTATTCTTTTTAAAACCTTCAAAAGAATTGTCTCAAGTTTGCTCGTGGCAATCCGCTCATCAAAATGTTATGTTGATCGAAGTTATTAAAATTAAAACCTCGGCACCAAGTTTATGGACTAGTTTCATTAGGAAATTAATTGAAAAATAGAAAAAATAATCAAATTATTAAAAAAATTACATATTTAGAATCTGCACTGTCTCATCTATAATGGGTTTTAATTTCGTAAAAAAATTCTGCAAAATAGGTCTTCAAACATATGTCCAAAGTCATTATTTTCCTGTGACATTAACAGGACCTTCAAGTTGCAGGTCAAACTAGGTCCAAAGCTTAGGTTCGGGTCCCCAAACCATTTCCCGAACCAAAAAACAAGCCAAAAACCTACTCAAAAATTCATAATTTAAAAAACGGGATCCTGTTTCATAAAAAAGCCATTTTTATGGTTCTATGAAACGGGATCCCATTTTGAAATTCTTCCAAAAATGAAAATTTCCAAAAATGGAAAGTTTTCAAAACGGGATCCCGCTTTTGAAACTTTCCCGAAATGGAAATTTTTCAAAAATTGGAAGTTTCTATTTTCGAAAATTTTTCAAAACGGAATCTCGCTTTAAAAAATTTCCATTTTTGGAAATTTTGTTTTGGAAAAATTTTCAAAAACGGATCCCATTTTTAAACTTAGGCTCTGTCCGGAAGCAAACGATCCCGCTTTTCTAAAATCCAGATCTCTTTAAAAAATGGGATCCCGCTTTTTGCAAGTCAATTCATTTTTTGCCTAAGGCAAAAGCTTCCACGTTTCGTGGACTCAACTTTGTGCACTTACCCCCATCCAATCCTTACGATTCACCGGTGTTAGTGCTAAACCATGCTCCTTTTCCTCAAAGTAAGGAGAATGTACTCGAAGAGGAATCTGACCAGTTGGACGAAGAGGTAGACTAGGTATGAAATGGGGATGAAATGACACAGTTATTCAATGAGAGTCAAGTGAATGATAATAGTCCCAGAGATGAAGAAGAGGCTTATGTCAAAGAGGAAGCTTACATTGAAGAAGTGCAGACCTTCAAGAGGCCTGTCAAGAAGTATGACTTGAGGGAGTTGCCACATAGGTGCCCACATGCTGGAGGCCCCTTTATTACTTCCATTCCACTGAATAATTTCAACACGCCTCCAAACCCTAATGCTAGAAATAATCCATCACTGCCTCAGGTGTCCAAGCAATATTTATCTCAAGGTCCAGGACATGCTGATGTACCAAAAGGGAGAAATGGTGATGCAAATAAGGAAAAGATGGTGGAATACCCAAGGGAGACTCCTACTAATTTAAATGAAGAACAATTGGCCATGTATGTTGTTGAAGAACTCCGAAAATTGAAGGTAAATCTATCTACATTCAAGTTATTAAGAGTTTCATCCATTAGGAATGCAGTCTTAGGATATTATAATGCAAATTCAATGTCACAAGATAAATCAGTTAGCGAGAATATCAATAGGTTATCTAGTACTCAATCAGTAGGAAGACAAAATCAGACTCATAATCAAGTCCATATGCCCCCTAGAGATACTGGGAAAGAAAAGGACAAATATCAAGTTGCTCAAGTAGAACTCCCTTAACTCTATTTCAAGGGAAGACAGACACACCTCCATTCTTGATTTCTATTCGAATATTCGGTAAGAATTTGCATAATTGTCTGCTGGATTCTGGTGTTTCAACCAATGTTATGTCCTTCGGTGTATGTAGAGCTATGGGTATTACCCTTGCTAACTCGCAGAAGAAAGTCACACAATTGGATAGGACTGAAGTCAATGTTGTAGGAGAATTAAATATGATTCATATGCAAATTGCTTGTTATCCTAGGATTCAACAGGTTATCAATATACAGGTGGCTGACATACCCGACGCTTATGGCCTAATCCTGGGAAGAGACTTCACTAGGGCCTTGAATGGGTATGTTTCGACTGATCACTCCCATATGTGGCTTCCCTGGAAGGGAGTGCCAAACCAGATTAGGATTGAAAGAGAACCCAGAATGAAGTACATGATTACAAAATATCAGAAAACTTCTACTGAAATTCTGGTATCAGAAGTAAATATGGGTAACTATATGTTTGTTGCTCCTCTTGAAGAGCCAAATATGGAGGAAGTTCTTATGTTCCACATAACACCTGTTGACCTTATAGCAAAATCTAGTAGTATTGAAGTCTTGATCGAACCAGATGAAAATGATAATGACCTGGAAGATAGTCAGCTTGGTTTGCTAGATAATTTTCAAGAGTTCATTCAGAAGTGCATTCAAGATCAAGTTCAGTTGGGAAGAGGAATGAAATTTGGAGAACTACATTTTCCCACTTGGTGCAGGGTACAGAATGCCTCTCATTTAGAATTGGACTATTTCTTATGCCAGGTTGCAGTGGAACAAATATAGAAACGTATCAACCCCACTCCTGCAGCCAAAATCGATATTCAGAATGTTCAAAAAGATTCCAAAGGGAAAAGAGTAGTGCCTTCTGAAGAGCCATCCAATAGTAACAGTGCAAGTAAAAAGGTAGGGAACTCTGCAGCTACTAGTTGTTGGACTCTAAGATTTGATGGGTCCAAGTCAAAACAAGGAGCCAGGGCAGGTTTCAAGCTAATTAGTCTGAGAGGTAAGACTTTTTTTGCTGCTCAGACTTTAATTTCATTGTATGAATAATGTAGCAAAATATGAGGCTTTGGTGCATGGACTGTTAATGGCATTGAAGAAA
This sequence comes from Sequoia sempervirens, assembly GCA_007258455.2. Classification (NCBI taxonomy): domain Eukaryota; kingdom Viridiplantae; phylum Streptophyta; class Pinopsida; order Cupressales; family Cupressaceae; genus Sequoia; species Sequoia sempervirens. Next base: position 10,299 of record VDFB02362253.1, read on the forward strand.
AGGGTTAAAATCTTGCAAGTTTTTGGAGATTTTGAGTTAATAGTCAAGCAAGTTAGGAGACAATACTCTTGTCATGATAGAAGAATGACCAACTATAGACACAGAGTGTGGGACCTCATTGAAGGATTTGATGCCTTCAACATTCAGTTGATTCCACAAAATAAGAACCAGACAGTTGATTGTCTTGCTCAGGCGAAAAGTACCTTGCAGCCTCTATCTCTTTCGGGACTAAAGAAGTTTACTATGGAGCTGACCCCAGTACCCTCAATACCCAATAATATCACCAACTTCCAGGTATTTGAAGATGACAAGCATATCTTAAATTTTATTACTAGTACTGATGTCGTTGCTTCTCAAATCATTGACGAAACTGAACTTCAAGAAGCTGAGATGGAATTGGAAGGGGTAATTAATCTGAAGACCAACACAATTCCCAGGAGAATGGTGCAACTAGAGAGGATCTTTGATCTAGACAAGATCAGAAATCAGGAATAGGATACCAGGAAAGAGTCTATTAGTGGATAGTGTGACAAATATATGGGATCTTAGGAGGATGTCAAAAATGTCTTTATTGGTAAAGTATGCACTCCTAAGAAAAGGCAAGGAATCATCAATGCACTACATAGATATCCAGATGTGATAGCTTGGAGTTATGAAGAATTAAAGACTTATGATACATCAATCATAACCTATACTATTCCTCTCAATCTAGGAGTAAAGCCTTTCAGGCAAAGGTAAAGGCCCATCAATGCTTTACTGGAACCCATAATACAGAAGGAACTATAGAAACTATTGTCTACAAGGATAATATTCCCAGTCAGACATTCTACTTGGGTTACAAACTTGGTTCCAGTGCAAAAGAAAAATGGTGAAATCTGGCTATGCGTGGATTTCAGGAACCTAAATAGGGCATCGGAGAAAGATAATTATCTGATACCTTCATTGGATGAAGTGCTCCAAATCATCAATGGATCTCAGATCATGTTCTTCTTGGATGGTTATTCAAGATACAACCAGGTCATGGTGCAATATGAGGACAGGCACAAGACTACTCTCACCACCAAGTGGGGAACTTTTGCTTATAGGACGATTTCCTTTGGCTTGATTAATGCTAGAGCAACATTCCAATGAGCTATGGAAATTTCCTTTAAATACATAATTGGTAAGTGCATAATCATTTATATGAACGATCTAACAGTATTTTCCAAGAAGAGAGGTGATCATATCTTGGATTTATGCAAAGTTTTTCAAAATGTAGAGAGTTTGGGATATCTCTCAACCCAAAGAAATGCATCTTTGAGTAGCAGAAGGTAAATTTTTGGGGCATGTTCTCTCTAAAAGGGAATTTCCATTGATCCAGAATGCATAGAAGCCATTCTTAAGATTCCACCACCTGCCAGTAAAAAAGAAATGAAATCATTCTTTGGCAAGATCAACTTTGTGAGGAAGTTCATCACTGGGTTCACAAAAATAGTTAAGCCACTAAACGCAATGTTAAAGCAGGAGGCCAAAGTTGAATGGAATGCAGAAGGCAAAAGAAGCATTTGTAGAGATAAAGAGGGCTATTGCTGAAGCTCCTATTTTGGTAAGTCCAGACTATGCTAAACCATTCTATATATATTTTTTGCCTCTGATCATTCCTATGCTGCTATGTTAACTCAAAAGTCGGATCAAGGAAACAAGCATCCCATAGCATTCATGAGTGCACCATTGAAGGATGCAGATTGAGATACCCAAGTGTGGAAAAGTAGGCCTATGCCTTAGTCAGAGCTGTAAAGAAATTCAGGCATTATATCCTCAGAAACAAAATCTTTGCAATAGTTCCTATCCCGCGGTTAAGCTGTTATTGATGCAGAATGAGCTGGGGGAACACAGAGCCAAGTGGGTAACTATGTTACAAGAGTATGATATGGAAATTCAACCCATGAAGTTGGTAAGAGGGCAAGGGCTTACACAGACAATGGTAAGGCAGACCCTAACCTTACAACTCAAAGTTACAATTTAGAGGATGTTTCTCCTAGAGAGTGGTATGATGATATTGTTCATTATCTCCTGACCCAGAGATGCCCTGATCATCTCAATTCAGTACAAAGAAGGGCATTGCACTTAAAGAGTGATAGTTTCATGTTGAAAGGAGCTATCCTATATCAAAAAAATCATGAGGGTGTTTATTTGAGGTGCCTAGGAAAGGCAGAGTCTGAAAGAGTGATGTTGGAGTTTCACGACAGATATGGTACAGGCCATGGATCAACACCTTCCACAACGAACCAGATTCTGAGAGCTAGTTACTATTGGCCTACACTATTCAAAGATACACACAACCACATCAAAACTTGTCATGTGTGTCAGACTGCGACCACTAGAGAGAAGTATGCATCACTCCCACTCCAGCAAGTCTTCAGGTAAAACCTTTTGCACAATGGGGAATGGACTTCATAGGTCCAATCAATCCACCTTCCTTCTGTAGGACACATGTATATCCTTACTGTCACTAATTATTTTACAAGATGGACTGAGGCCCTTGCAAGCAATGCACTTCAGAGGCAGTTATTAACTTCATCTAATCAGGTATCATTAATCATTTTGGGTGTCCTATGTCTTTGTTTTGTGATAATGGTTCTGTGTTTTCATCATTAAATTTTTCTAATTGGGCTTTCGATCATGGGATTATCATTAAATTTGCATCCAACTATTACCCTCAGGGAAATGGGTTAGCTGTCAGGCTTATGGATTAGAGCCTGTGTTTCCCATTCAGCTTAAAGATCCCCACCTTGTAGTTCATTAATGAATATTATGATGAGGGAGATAAACGTGAGGCTAGACTTGCTTGAATTATTACACCTTGAGGAAAAGAGAGACGAAGCCCTGGAAAAATTTGCTAAACATCAGGGGTTTTCAAGAGATGGTTTGATAAAAGAGCCAAGGTTAAAGATTTTAGGATTTCTTGACTTGGTTCTTTACTGGGATAAAGCCCATGACCGTAAGGGAGAGCATGGAAAATTTGATAAACTTTGGCTTGGTCCTTACAGATTTTGAGAAATTCTCGGAGATAATGCTTCGCTTGAAAACTCTCACGGAGAGGATATCCCACTCACCACAATGGGCAAGATTCTAAAGCATTATTTCCAGTCTTGAGTTTTTTTTCAGCTCTTGTCTTGTATATAGTTAGATTAGGTTTTCCTTTTTGCTTCGCTTTCATTTGTTTTGGTTAGCGTAGGGTTTCTTTTGGGTTTGGTTTGTTTTTGCTTTGCTCTTGCTTTGGGGGGTTTTTCCTATTTTCGCCTGGATGTGTTGCACCTGCATAGAAAATATATCATTATCTGGAATTGTTCTAAGTATTTCCTTTGTGGACTTTAGTCTTGTATCTTGAAGGGATGGTTGAAGTCCTTGCTATTGCCAATAGTACCAATGTTTGATTTATTGAAGATAGGTCACTAGTTTTGATTTTAATTGATGTATTATGAAATCTTATAATATCTCATATATCTTAAGAATCCTAATGTTACTATAGGAATCCTTGTGAAGTTTTGTTAGGTTAAAAATATTATTTCTGCTTCAGCGCCACAGTGGTTCTCAGCCCTCAGTGTGAACTTCATTGTTCACAGGTTGAAATGAAAGTGACATAGAAAAGAATAACAAAAGAAAGAAAAGTGAAATACTAAAAATCAAAAGAATAAATTCAACTTATCAGGGGTACCTGAATATCTCTACCGGGGCTATAAACACCTGGCCGGCAGTAGATCTATGTTCAAGAGAGTCACAGCAATAACCTCATCTAGGCTATGGATGCCTGACTAGCAGTGAGGCCCTATCTAGGTTTCTTTTGAAGTTAGAATCCTTATGTAGCCTAACTTGACTGAGCTTTGTTTCTGTAGTAGCTTAAGGAGGGAAATGAACTCATATGCACACACTTGGATTTTCAGTTTATGAAAGGTTCGGTCTATCCTTTGGTTTTGATTCTTTAAATATTTGCATTTTTACTTGTTTGTTTGACGGTGAGATTGAAACTAAATATTTTGGGTTCTTGATTCCTGTTTGTCATCAAATGCTCTAGAGCATTTTCACAGTAGAAGTCGCCATTTGTTGTGCAGTTGTCACACACACGCCCCACTGGAAGCAGGGACCCTCTTTCGCTTTGGTCTTGGTTTCTTGGCCCTTTCTTTTTGAGGTTTTATCTTACTTTGGCATGTGCTAAAATGTTTATTTTGATTTCCTAAGAGTATCCCCTGAGTTATTCATTGAAGATCTTTGGTTCTGGATAAATTTCAGGTTTTTACTCGTGTTCAGGATTTTCTACCCTAGTCGGATTTTCCCGGATCCTGCTCGGTCTCTGGCTGGACCTTGTTGTTTAGAGATTTTTCGGTATTTGTAGATTTCTACATGGGCCGGATTTTTCTGGATTCTGCCCTGTTGTCAGATTCCTGGGTTTTCTGATTGTCTTGTCAGGCGCATTTATGTCTTTGTACGTGCTTTGAAGGATGTATTCAACTTGATTTTTGGGATCTTTTATGTCATCATGCTTATTATTTTCCATCATTTGAGTTGAGGATTGCATCCTTGGAGTTTGTTCTTTGAGATTTTGATCCGATTTGGGACATTTGGGCTTGAATTGATTGATTTAGTGGCAATTTCTTGTGTATTATGGCCCCTGTTCTTTGTGGACACCATCCTCTTCGCACTCGCTATTTTTGGGACTGATTTGGGTTTTACAATGGTATGTGTTTGATTGCTTTGCTTTGAATTGATGATCACGGATAGCACATTGATGTTATATGAGCTTTTGGGGCTTGAATTCCTGAATATTTGATCGATTCATGACTAGGGTTGCATAGCATTGTTTAATTTATGATTTCCTAGGTAATGTGTGAGTTGGTTTGTTTATTCACATTTTTGATGAACCTACTTGTGAATCATGATTTTCCCCTAGTATGGTATCAGCAGTTGAAATACCTAAGTCACAGGTTTGTCTATGTGTTAATGGCAGATGTATAGGGTTTGAAACCTAGGGCATCGCCATTCATCTTTAGTTGGATCTCAAATTGGCTTAGAATGTTGAGAGAATCTATAGAAAGCCCATATTAAGCCTTCCCCAGGCTTTAATCTTTGAAATTCATTATCAATTTGATGTTATGGGTGAGGTCGGGGTTTCGTGTCACAATCTAGGTTTCAACCTCAATCTGGGATTTTTCGTTCCCTCGGGACAATCCGTCTTTGGCGGATTTTCTTGATCTCATCTGCTTTTCTAAAATCCGCTGTCATTTTTAGAGTTTGGTATACTCCGTGGATTTTCGTCAACCCCAGATTTTCCTGATCTCCGCGGTTTTCCTGATTTCCTTTGAGTTCCTGAAATCTGCATTGTTTTCAGAATTCTACCTTATTCACAGATTTCCTTTGACTTTGGATTTTCCCGAAGTCCTGGGTTCCCTATTTTTTCTGGATTTGCAAAGTGTCTCTACCTTCACGGAAATCCATCTCTAGAAGATTTTCCCGAAATTTGATGAAATGTAAGGAAATGTGGAATGGCATGATTTATTAATGATTTCTGATACATTTTATGATTTATTCATGCTTTCTTATGATGTCCTATGTGGTTTATTGATGGAAAATTATCAGATTTCATTAGTTTTAGGTGTTTTAATGATTATTCCACTGGAATTCATCTGGCCTAGAATTTCACAAAATTCCTCCCTGGCTCGGATTCCCTAGATGGTTCTAAAACCCAAAGTTTATCCCAAAAAATTTATGAATTTTATTAACACCTTGACTGTATGAGACTTATTCTAACAGTGTTCTTATGGATTAACATTCCCTTTCCTATGGTTTTTATTATGATTTCTATGTTGAGTGTAGGATGAATCTAGCAAGGTAACAGTTGGGTCTTCAATGTTTGATGCAGAGAGGATTAAAATGGACATTAATAGAAAGATCCCTGAGATTAAAATCACTTGTCTAGTCAAAAGTGACTAATACAAATGTTGGCCTATTGGATTATGAAGAATTTAAAGAAAGAATGGCAGCAAAGGATTTTTCTTTGGTGGCTAGAAGGATGATGGAATCAGGCTTGTCACATGTTGTTGGTTTGCCTTCTATGGTGCAGTGTTATAAGCTAGTCCTTGAGTGTGTCAAGCACTATGATCAGGACACATAGAGAATTATTGGTCCTCAAGGGAGAGTTGTAGCAAATCTCAACCTTGTCTCCATTGCCCAAACCTTTGATATGCCAGATAGGTCTCACGTGGTGGGATTCAACATGAAGGCAGCTCAGGAGTTCTACGATGAACAAACTGTGAAGTCACAACAGTTGATCAATTCATGGCTAGAGAAGCCAACATCACACTACTCTAAGTTTCCTAAGTAGTTATTCAGAGCAAAGTTCAAGAAGGAGTATTATGATGCCATCACCCTTCTCAGTAGGGTGGTTGGATTGAAGAATGCTGGCATGTTTGAGAATTAGATGTGCCATGTGATTGTAAGGATGGAGCAAGAGAATATTAACTACCATTGGGCAGGGGTCATTAGTGGAGCAATTCATGAACAGTTGTCCAATGTGTTGCAAACAAAGACCTTCACAATGACTTCATATTTGGTCTACGCACTTGCAAGATTCCACCCCTATAAAGGATTGAATACAAGGGGCGCCTTTGGATAGGATATCATCTACGAGGTTTAACCACAGTTGCATCTAGGAAGCTCGGGCTATAGGAGGGTGAATGATGCATTCACCATGCATATCACTAGATTGCTTCAAGGTGCAGAGCATGTCAGGATTTCAGACCAGGCTAAGGAACTCATCAAGAAATATGGGGCATGGTTTATTTAGTTCCCAACTTTCTCCTACATTCAGATTGATGGTTGCCAGAGAGCTCCATACTGACTTCCAAGATACCCTACCAATCACTTTCTACTATTGGAGGTCACTAGGAAAATCTGTGACTTTGATGCCATTTTCAAGAGAGACAACCATAAGACTGGATTTGGTGGAGACTTCCCCTTGAGGATTGGTACTGGAGAGGCTTATCCTTCCATTAGTTCTTCCCAAGCTTTAGAAGAAGATATGAGTACTCTTGGCTTGTCTTTACACTCCAAGAGGTCTAGATTTGATATTACAAGAGAAGCTCAAAAGAAGGCCTAGCAAAGAGTATAGCCATAAGGTGAATTTGGAGGACTACTGGGCCAACTGCAGTGATGAATTTGAGGTCAGAAAGAAGAAATTCTCTTGGCTTCCAGTTGAGTCAGTTCGATTGTATAATGTAAAGGCAGTTCTTGATCAATTGGAAGATGATGGAAACTTGATCCAGGATCATCCTTATGAGGCCATAAAAGATAGACCAACTGGTGATGTGGATTGGTTGGAGGAGGAAAAGATGAATTAAAAGAACTAGTGGATCCAAAATTCAAATTTACTAGGATGTGGCTAAAGCATAAGCTATTAGAGCTAGAAAATAATGGTCTACAGTGCACCTATGCGCTAATGGGAGATTTGGATCCCCACTCCACCTCTGAAGAATCTACTGAGTGGGATCCTAAGGGAAAGATTAAGTTGGATTCTCAATTCAAAATCAAGATAAAATGTGTTCAAGAAACAGAGGCCTAGGAAGCAGAAAAATAGATAAATCTTAAGGCTAAGTAGAGGACAAGGACTAAGAAGTCTGAGCAGAAAGAGACTAAAAATTAGGGTCCTGAGGTTGATGTGATGGTTCCCAAGAGGAGAAGAATCATAAAATTGTCAAGGACGCGGCTCCAAGGTAGGGGAGGAAGAAGTTACCCCACTAGTGGTAAATGTTGAAAGTTCAGGGAGAAGGCCAAGGTGTATACAAGGAGGTCTAGGACTCCTTCAACCAGGGACAGTGTGCCTAAGGTAGATCTCCCTCTAGTGGTTTCTCATGAGGAGCAGCATGATGATGTGCCTTCCGCTCATGAAGCTCAAAGCAAACCTAGTGAGTTAGAAGATGTTGAGGATCATCCAAACACTGAAGGAGAATAATTTCATGAAGGTGATCTTCATAGTGCAGAGGCAGAAGTTGAAAAGATAATGCAATCCCGTTTGGTTTCATATGCTGAGTTACCTATTGGAACCGAGGAGGTTAAGTCACCTCCAAAAGAAGAGGAAACAGTGAAGGATCCATCACCTGAACAAGAGGAAGAGAATGATGAGGAGAAGGAAAGCAAGACAGATGAGACTCCTGATAAACATAATTTGAGTGAGGAAGCACCTAAAGGTCAACAAGAAGAGGAAAAATAGGCTGAGATGCAATTGGAATCCACTGTCCCTGGTTGGACTACTAGCCAAGATTGGAAAAGAAAAAGGTAAGAAGAAGGCTAGGGTGATCTCGAGGATTGAAAGAGATGAAGCTCATAACAGGGTTGTTCACATTGCAACCCCTGCTCCAGATAAAAATAGAGATGATGTGGCTAGAAAAGATTATAATGTTCAAACTTTAAATCTTGGGCCTACATCCATTGAGGAGGATATTGAGGATTACCAGGGTTCTAGTGTAGTCATCTTTGGCAGGTTGAGGAAGGAAATAAAGACCAAGCAGGAGCTAAAGAAATAAAATGAGAATCTGAGGAAATGCTTGGAGTATTTGATGAAGCCCTTGCAATCTATTAATCCCTCAATTTCTACTGCAAGGACTTTACCTTAGGATACCATTATCGAGCTTGAAAGGATGAAGGCTTCCACTATTGCCACTGCAAATTGGTTGCAGGGGGTGCGAACCAAGGGTAGTGAGGCTATCAAGGAGATTTTGTCAATTGGAAAGGATGCCATCATGGCAACTGATTGGTTGAAGGCGGTGTTGGCACAGGAGAGGGAAGATATGGATCTTTGCTGTAGAAAACTAGAACTATCATGGAGTATACCAGGGATAGGTTGGTAAGTGATAGGATTCTTCCTTCCTTCAGAGCTATTGAACCTTGGGAGTGGTTTGAAGCATTGAAGATTAGGCAGAAAGTGTTGAAGAATATTTACTAACAAAGGAGGCAGATTGATGATACCCTAGCTGGTGTGTACAATGGCTCCATTTCCTTTTTTGAGATTATGATAGGGAGAAGGAAGATTGATCCCAAGTATTTGAGTTTGGAGCAGTTGAGGAAGTGGTGGCATGATGTTTATGCCCCAATTAATGATGATTCTATTTTTGAGCACCAGTTAGATGATGTAGCCACATACATTGCTTTCATTGACAAATACCTAACTTATAAGGTTGATTGGGATAGGTCGGTAAAACAATCAAGGAAGGAGATTGCATCAATTGAAAGATGACTTAGGGTTTTTCCTTTGCCACCTGTGGCTGACTTGGATGAGGCACTCTTGAAAGTCCATGAAAGGTTGGATCGGAATAAAGATGAAGGGGAAGGTAGTTAATGCCCAACTGCATCAAGATTTGTGCTTCCCCATTATCCCACCTTGCATTGGTCCAGCTACATTGGGAATCCCAGGCCGACTTGGGTATAGTTTGTGCATTTAATGAATTCCTTTATTTCATTTGAATTTCTCTTAGCTGACTAGTGGTGCCTAATTAATATTGCAAAACTCTTGCTGGGCCAACGGGGTTTTGGGGGGATTCTATATATTGGGCATTTCGCCTCATTTTTAAGGGTTACAAGATAGAAGTAGAATAGAGAAAATAGTTAGAAGCGAATTAAGTAGGGAAAGATAGCGAGTAGGTGTTCTTAAGCAAATAATGTAACAGAAAGCTGGAATTGTTGCTACAGTGGACAATTTGAATGTAAGAAATGACATTGTGATTTGGTTCCATACTTGTATTCTCTTGTCTTGCATGGTTCTTGTTATTCCATCTTTAAAATTGCTTTGAGGAGGTTAATATTTAGATTAGATTTGATTCAATAATGTTTGTGATTTGACACTTAAATTGTTGCAGCAATCCCTTAGTCCATACTTTTCGCAACCAATTGATTGTTAGTTGCTTTGCAAAGTTAGCATGGACTTCATATTCGTTGTGCTTAGTTCAATTGTGAGGATTTGTTCATTTCAATTGTGATAGGGTTTTTTGAATGAATGTTCATGATTTGAAAATCTTAACACCTTAGAAGATTGCACTGTTTTCTGTGAGATTGCAAATCCATCTAGGTCGAGTGGAAATTAGTTTTCAGGGATTGGTCCATTTTAGTGTTTATCATTTGCATTGTTAATCTTAGGAGTAGTATTAGATTTAGAAATCTCTTTAAAGCCCTAGTATTTTTTTATTTCTTTATCATTGAGTTAGATTTTGAATTGAAGTATCATCACATTGTTAGATCTGATAAATTGAGATTCAGTATTTTGCTTGTAGTAAGGTCCCATTGTGATTACCAACATTTTCACATTTATCACTAGGTTGTTCATGCATTGTCAAGACCTGACATTAGAGACCTTGGGTTATCTCTTGAGGCTTGTTGATAGAGATTTACCTTTCAAGTGAGATAGGATATTATATTCTATTGGAGTTGTTGCTGTGCAAAAAACATCATCAACACAAACCCAACAAGTACTTTGTTTCAAAGAGGGGAAAATGTAAACATGGAAAATATACTAATTAACATTGCACATCTAATCTCGACTACTAACACCATTTCATCCTAAATCATCCCTTGGTCTAATCATTTAATCGAATACCCTTATTTGATTAAATTCAACAATCCTCCTCTCTTAATTAAATAAATCATTTATTTGATTAAGTCATTCTTTCTTGTTAATTAAATCAATCAGTCTGATCTAATTATCCATATTTAATTAAATAATCAAGTTTATTTGATTAAATCCCTAAATCCTATCTCACTAAATTAAATAAATTAAAACCTTATTTGATTTAATCTAACTTTAGCTCCTTTAATTAAATAAATCAAAAATCCTTATTTAATTAATCCTTTTATCATATTCTTTTCATATTTAATTTAAATCAACCCATAAATCTAAGTCAAATTTGTCACATCATTAATCCTTCATTAAATTAATTAACCTCTGATTAATTTAATCCTAATTCATGTCCCATCCTATAGCTTTTGCCACTTGCACATGAAAATGGATTTAATTCATTTATTAAATCTCTATTTTCTCTCAACATGGCATAATGGAGGAATATTCCCTCAAATTTGAATTCAAAATCCAAGTGGACTTTATCCTTCTAACAAGACATTAAACTCACCTAATAAGTCCTTTTTCCTTGAGCCAAGTGGCATTTAATACATTCATTTTCCCTCTTACATGTCATTTCACTAATTTCAAATATCACCTAGTTGCATTTATGGGCACATTCATCACTATGTGCACATCCCTCAAGCACTCTCATCTTGACAAGTGGCACCTTTCCATTGGTTTAATTTTAGTCCCACATTGCTTTATTTTGGGAATTTCTCCAACTTATCAATCTGTAAATAAGAGGCTCCATTCCTCATTTTGGCATCCATAGTTTGAGAAAAGTTATTATACTCAAATCCATAGCAATTCTCATCCATTTCATCAAAGTTTTAGCTAGGTTATGCAGATTTTTATCTTGGAGCACACTTCAATCTTCAAAAGAGTGGATCACATCTTCATCAAATCACCAAGGCTTGCATAGGAGTTGGGAAAGGGACAATTTTCATATCAAATTGGCACCAACTCCCCCAAGAGATGAAGAGTTTGCTTTGTATTTGAATAGGATTTAATATCTTTGGTTTATGCTTGTTTATGTTCTTCATTTCATTCCTTTTCCTTTACAATTCAAATGGCTTTATTAGGGAATCATGATACTAACTTGTATTTGATCTAATAGGGTCTTTGTTTCTTGTGTTTATGCAGGCTAGGAATCTTGGTTCATATAACCAAAGTAAGGATCCTATTCCATGTCTTTTGAAATATGAAGTTAATATATGGCATGAAATCATGGGGTGTTCTTTTTATTGTGATCAACAAATCAATGATGGAAATATGTCCACTTTTATCTTCAAACTATTGGTAATATTTGTCTCAATCAATAAAAGTTGGATATAAACCCCTATACCACTTAAGTTATTTTCCTTTCAAGGAATAGCCTAACAACTATATTTTACTCTGTGATATTATTGACAAAGATGTTTACAACATCTTGGATATTTCCTATGGGAGTAGTAGCCTGAATTTCACCAACAAAAAATGGAATTATTTTAGTAGCTACTAGTATATCATTCCATTGGATAAGGATAAGAGGGTTACCACCATTAAAAGTGGAAAAGGCATGTTTTTTTGGGATGGTCGTAGGAATGGCATGGAAGGATGTGCTAAGAAGAAAAATTAAAATGTTAGAATAATGAAGCAACCAAATGTACTCAACTAGAGAAAACAGGTCATACTAGTATTCTCATTGATATGTTAAACTTTACAAATTCCCTAAGTTCCTTTTGATGTCCTCAAAGACTCCAACTACAAATACTGTACACTAAAATCTCAATAGGATGAGATAAATCTCATCACACTAGTCCCATCAATTATTGTCAATTAGAACCACACCCTAATGAACTAGTGGTTAAACATTCTATTGAAACATGGGAATAATCTCAAGAGGTGAGGCATAACAAATGAGATGAACATATAGAGAAGGATAGTTCTTTTCTAATCTAGATGCAAGAGTTTTGGATGAATGCAACCCTAAATAAACCTACAACTAATAATATTCTATTGATTCTCTTAGGAAAAGGGTAAGAAGGAATGCATAAAAGGAAAGGGCGGTGATCCACCTAGATTAAAAACACTTTCTTCCCACTACAAGATATGGAAATGAATAAGCTACCATGGGAACTCTCACAAATCTCTATTTTATCAACTCCTAGAGGTGGGTATATGTTGTGAAGACTTGACAAGAGAAAAAGGGAAAGACATATCCACAATGAACCCCTACAAATATATTTAACAAAAATATATAGACATAATAGATAATGAAATATCCTTCAAACATAGAGGTAAATAACATTCACACAAAGTGTAAGAAATGAGAAGAGGTGAAAATGGTAGTCTTTCTTCAATTAGAGGCATGAAGCCTATTTTACAAAAGAAGAGTTGCAAAGATGTAATTCTCTCATGGAGAAAAAGAGAAAGAACCTTTACAATAAGGAAAAAATTAAATTTTATTTAGAAAGAGGAAACCAAGGATGAAAGAAACATGGCAAGCCCACAAAAACCCTAGCCACCAAGTCACCTAGAGAACTGTACATGTCTAGGTGAGCATTGATGAATTGTAGAGAAATCTATAAAAAATAGAATTAAATTATGATTTGGGGATGGGAATGTGAAAAGGGACATCTACACAAATAAAGAAGCATGTGTTCTACTTTTTCCACAAAAATCATGTTGAAATATGAGTTCCAACATCACCTAGATCAATTCTGGTAGCCAAAAAAGTCTTTGTAGCATTATGATAATTTTTTAATCATTTTGATGCTTTTGTAGGTCAAGGAGGTGCAATGAGATTGGTTGTAGGAATCTTCCCTTCATCTGGGTATGATTCAATTAGCTTCATCATGTTTACATTAGACTTTGAAACTTGATCCTTGGCACTTGTGTCACTATGCAAAAATTTGACCTCAATTGGATCCATGTGGGAAAATAACTAGAAATTGCACCCATTGAATGGTATCAATTCAACAATAAAAACTTGTAAATCCACATGGGCATAAAATTCCTGCAAAATTTGAAGATAGATCTTTACTGGACCCAAGAAAAAATTCTATCGACATCAATAACTCTAGATTTGGTTGGGTTCACCTGGAAACTCCTACAAACCATCCACTTGTGAAAACTTGGCCCTCATCAAGATTGTGAGAAGATGACCTTCATCGTCCTACAAAGTTATGCTTAATTATTTTTTATCCTCAATAGGGTCCTGCAAAAAATTAGGCTCCATTCGCCATACAATATTTTGATCTACATTTGTATTTTAATTTAAAACAGCTCACTTGAAGAAATATACAAAAAATCCTACAATATTTCACCTTCAAACTATACTATGTAGGAAGATGGCATCCACCTTCTTGCAAAACCATATTAGCCAATTTTCAAATCTCAAAAAGGATTAATGGGAAATTAGGTCTCATCAAGACCATTATAGAAAAGTCACCTTCATCCAAATGTAGGAAGTTGGCCTCCAACTTTCTACAAAGAAACACTTAGTCAATTTTATTTTTTTCCTCCTAGCAGAAGAAACAATGTCATCAACACTTGAAGGAAATTCATCGACATCTATACCTTAAAAGATGTATGGCAGATGGAAAACTCCACAAATGTAACCTTACAAGCCTTTACACTTATATGAACCATTCATAAAGATGGCCTTCATCTTCCCACAAAGAAACATTTTCTTAATTTTTTACTTCTCTTTTCCTTGTAGAAAAAACTATTTGAACTACACTTTGTAGGAAAACCCATTGAATGTGTACTTGTGCAAGAGAAATTGTCTGAACTCAACCTGTCCAGTTGGAAGGAGAAAACTCATAAGAGCATAACTGGGCAATTTTTCTCATATTTCTTTCAAGTTTGGAATATAGGTACCCATTTGGCTTCTTCACAAGATGACAATCTCAAAATTTTCTAACACTTATTCATTTTTTGGATTTGAATTTGGGTACTTTACTAAGGGAAAAGCAAGGAGAGACCAAAGCACAAAAGTGCAACTAACCCAAATACCCACAAAAATCTCTCAAATAAGTTATCAACAATGGGAAAGCAAGGGTGGCACAAAGTGTCAATAAGTACTTGTCTTAGATTTGATTCCAAAGTATAGATTTAGATCATTGAGCACTATTTAAAAATAAAAATTCTTCAAGACATGCATCTAGTTATTTCTTGATGTCTCTTTTTCTACTAAGAATTAGTTCTTGCATATCAATTATCAGTCTCTACTAGAATTACCCTAGAGTTAGTTGCTTACTTTTGTAGATTTTATATGCTTTACCCTAGATTATATGAAAGGTTACCTTTTATTTCCTTTTTATAAATTAAATGGATATATACAACTCCATAAAATTTAAACTCAAAGATTAAATGTTCAATTATAGAAGTGTAAATTTGAAATAGGAACAATTAGATTATGTATGCATAAGATAAATAGAAAATTAGAAAAAAATGAGTACAACAAGATAATAGCTATTTTGATGATTGAAATATATATTTTTTAATTTATAATGAATTCATAAGTATATGATTTATATAAGAGAAACAATTTCAAGTGGTGGTGTATCTATTGGTGATAATGTTTGTCTCATAAAAGAATATAAGTACACCAAGACAATGTCTAGCTCAGTGACCCATATGTACTTTTATTTAGTTTAAATTAATATATTAGTAGATGAGTTTATTATAAGGAGATAACTTCAAGTAGTTGTTTATCTATTGATGAGAATGTTTTTCCTAAAAAGATCCTACTAAATGACTACTCTTGCAAGTTCAAAAGTC
Organism: Sequoia sempervirens; assembly: GCA_007258455.2. NCBI lineage: Eukaryota > Viridiplantae > Streptophyta > Pinopsida > Cupressales > Cupressaceae > Sequoia > Sequoia sempervirens. Next base: position 25,705 of record VDFB02362253.1, read on the forward strand.
TGACACCATAAATGAAAAACCATGTTAAAGTTGAACACAACTTTAATAGAATAGATACCCATCAATCCTTCGATAATATACACATCTGACACCTGCAAACTACAAAAATGATTTGAATGTTTATCCTCCAACCACAAAGACAACCATTTGCTGACATCACTATCATCCACATCTATATGTAAAAAATAGACCGTTCACCACTTATGACATGAGACATTTCAAAGTGATTATGTCGATGTGAAAGGAAATCCAATAAACCCACCACAGTATTTGTAGAACAGCCATCGACGGGCCACCATCCAAAAGACCGACAGCACAATTATTTGAATTATAGTAAAATATTTTACACATGGCCATTATTAAAAAGCAGCGTAGGCCAGGGTAGACTGAAAAGCCAGGCTAAGAATCTGTAAAAGAGTTTTCCCATCTTCTACATGGTTACCACTCTCTGCAAATTATTCCTCCAAAACGTGCAATCTCTGGTAACGCATCACTCCCAGTCCCTTTCGAACATTATGTTAACCACTTTCTCAAACACCCCTGCTATTTGTCCTTTTGGCTTCCCGATACACCTGTCGTTTCAACACAAAAGAAAAGGAATATCAGACTCTTATATTTGACCGACACCTAAATGTAGACCCCAAGTCGACTACTGTAAACAAGAATATTTGTTCCGTAGGAGAATGATAGACAGTAAAGGAATACCATGTATTCTAAGGGATTTTCATAGTGAGAAACACTGTAATGATTATTATTAACAGTAACCGATTTATTTGTATATTGAAGTCAACACCCACACACAATACCCATAAAAGTTGTTTTTAGAATCATTTGGCCTTCTTTTTTATATGATGATAAAATGATTTTATTTGAAAATGGAGATCTGTGCATGAGAGAAGAAGAATTCTAATGCATTTTTTAGGGTCCATTGCTACTCTAGAGCATAATTGCATAGCTCAATCGAACTACTACTACCATGGAGGGAAAAAATGTGACTGTTAGAACGATACCCATTAAACTAAGCTTTAAAAGAATAATCTCAGTGGTACATATTATGATGACTATACCAGAGTTTCAGAAGATGCACAAAGGAACATAATGTCTTAAGCAGCTTCAGTATATAGAGAGGGAGGGAGGAGAGGGAGCGAGGAGAGGGGATGGAGGAGGAGGGAGGGAGAGATGGATGGAATAGAGGGGGGAGGAGGGATGGAGGGAGAGGGAGAGAGGAAATGGAGGGAGATGGAGGGAGGGATTACATAACCAGCCAATTACATAAGAGTTTTGATGATGTGTATGATCAGGGCTGTTGCTGACATTGAAACTGGCCCTTCAAGTTGAAATTATTTAGTCAATTTACAATTGAATGCACACATATTGTGAAAATATTGAGCAGATTTAGAAGTTGGACCTTATACATATTTAAAATAAATAAAACACTGTTCGAATTTTATTTATTTATTTTTATTTTTATTTCATCTAATATGTTTATATATAAATTGGATGAGTTGTGACTTTATGCAAAAAGATAGGAATTAATAAATTATTCTAACAAACCATGCATGGTTCCATGCATATTTTATTCATTTACGTACACTGACTTTGTAATAATAATTGAATTTGTTTAGTGCAATTACTTTTCTAAGTCTAATTGCATTCTTTATGTCACAAGAAAACTTTAACTTAGTTTACTTTTAATCCTCTTAGACAAATATTTGTTAGTTGATTTATTGAAGATTATATTCTCTCATTGAAAACCCAAACTTGTCTTTTCACAATATTTTTGTCAATACAACTATTACCACTATCTTTGTTGTATTGTATTCCATATTTATTGTGTTCTTCTTGACTTGTTCATGAAGCAAATAACTTGTTTCATTCTACTTTGAAATTTTGAGTTCTTTGCAATTTTGACTATAACAATTTAGAATTATAGATTGAGTAGGATCTAAGTAAGCTCAATTTTCTTTTAATAGTTTCTTTAACCAAATTAATTCATTCACAACTTGAGAAATTGATGTTTAGTTTGCTTTAGTACTAGAAAACAAAATTGTTGGTTGTTTCTTACTCATCCAAGAAGCTACCCCACACTCAAAATAAAATAGTGGCTTGATGTTGATCTATGATTATTTACATATACTACCTAATCTATGCTACAATATTTTATAAGTTATAGTATTTTTCAAAACTCCCACTTAATTTTAACTCAAGCTTAATTATTCCTTGTAAATATAAAAAAATCCCATTACTATTTCTCAATGTTCTAGTATTGACTAACTTTGAAATTGGCATATAATGCTTATTACATGTTATACTGGGTCTCTTTTAAAACATAATCTTGCACTTCAACTTATTTCATTCTAATTTGAAATTTTGAGTTATTTGTGACTTTAACTAAAAAAAATAGAATTATAGCTCAATTTTCTTCCAGTGCTTTCTTTAACCAAGCTAATTCATTCATAACTTGAGGAAACTGATGTTTAGATTGCTTTAGTACTAGAAAGTGAAATTGTTGGTTGTCTATTACTCATAAAATAGTAACCTAATATTGATCTATGATCATTTAAACGTATACCACCCAATCTATGTCACAATAAACGCTCTCACTTAATGTTGACCTAAGCTTAATTATTCCTTGTAAATATAGAAAACATATCATTATTATTACTCAATGTTCTATTATTGGATTACTTTAAAATTGGCATATAATGTTTATTGCATGTGTTATGTTGGGTCTATTTTTAACTATTGCATACAAAGGACTTCCCACAAAATTTTAATAAGGAATTGATTTCATCTAATCTTCCTCTTGCTATGCCTTTAATTTTTTGAGTGATTTTCATTTATCAACTTATATTAGAGTACCCATTGACTTGGTGTCATCTTAAATCTTTTCGGGATATTCTCAATGTACCTTTCCCTTCACATATTTTGTTTCTTCTACACATTTTTTATAATTTAAATATCTAAGCAATAATGAACCTCCCCATACCTACTCATCTTAGATTCATTAGCCAATTTAGATTTAAATAAATCTAACAATTCCATATCATTGGTCATATGAATATCATAACTAACATATAATGATACAAATATATTTAACTAACTAATATACTTATTGTAGAAATTTTAATTAGCATGGAAACTACGTTACCCATTATTATTTAAAAAAATATCAAACCTTTCATAAAATTATCTAGAGGATTTCTTTCAATTGAATACTTCCCTCTTCAATCTAGATACATTCTAATTGATCCATACTTTGTTGTGTACATCATTATTGTTGTTCCATTTAGAAATCATATCTTAACAACCCATTTAAAAATTATGTTTTCATATACAATTTGTTTAGATGAAGGTATATTTTTGATTTAATATGTAGAAAAACTCAAGTATGGAATTTAATTCATTGCAAATGAAAAATTATCAAAATAATCAATTCATAAATTTAAGGAAACCCTTTTTCCACCAATTAATATTTCTATTTTTTATTGATTCATATAACCTATGATTCCACTTATATATATCCACTTGAATCTAACAACCTTTATTTTTGGTGGAAGACTTGTAAGTTCCCAATTCTAATTTTCCCTGAGAAATTCACTAATTCTTACACATTGTATAATATTTTAGAATATCCTAAGATGATTTATTTCATACACTACCAATTCAATGAAAATATCATATTCATCTAGGTAAAAGCAAGAAGACGAGTCCAATTCTCATGGAAGTTTTAGATTTAGCCAAAAACTCAAAATTGGGAAAAATAAAATGAGATCCCACTATTTAGAAAATTGGATCCTATTTTGCTTCAGAATCCTAAGCCAAAATTTAAAATGGGATCATATTTCATGGCAAGATTCTGAGCCAAGGATCACAAAACGAGATACTATTTTGTAACAAACGGGATCATGTTATATAAAAAATATGATACCATTTTCTAAAAGTGTTTAATTTTTTAAAAATGGCCTACAAGCTCATTTTCACTAGTAGCTAGAGCAAAAGGAGAACAAGATCCCAAGTTTCAGAGAGATATTTACAGCCATCAAACAATCCAAGTAAGTTAATTTTTCCATTTTTTTTTCTATTTTTTGTATTTTGTTATTTGTATTTACATTTGTTTTGAGTATTTTGTAAATTATGTATTTATATTTTATTTGAATCCTCTTGCAAAATATATAAACCCTAAATTCAATTGAAACTAAAATATTTAGCCTACACACAAAAAATGAATCCTAAATTGATTGAAATAAAAAATATTTACCCTACAAACAAAAATATGAACGCTAAAAATCACGCCTACAAACCACTGTTGAGTCATCGGAAAACAAGTTTTAGTTACTGTTTAATGGTAAATTAACTGCCATTTAATAGTAAAATCCTCCAAAATATTAGGTGAAAGCCTCCCTAATTTCATGTATCACCTAAAAGCTAGAGATAAATATTGATTTTACAATTGGATGGGAATATTGAACTATTTCCATTTGTAATGTTTTTTTTCAATTTGATATCAACTTTCTTTTTTCATTTGCATTGTTTTATGTTTTAAATATGTATGCAAATATTTCAAGATTAGATATACTTAATTTCTTTAAAAAAAAATCTAGATTTGTCTAAGTTTATTTCATCCTATTATTTAGCATTTATTATTAATTGTTTAGTCTAGCCACATACAAATAGAATTTGCAGCACATGGCCTCCATATGTACCCATGCACAAACACCTACTCTCTATCATATTAACATACATATAGTTTTCTATCGGCATAATATGTGAACCTCCTTTAGGTACAAGTGCTAGTATATATTAATTTTTTATAATCGTAATCCCTATGAGGTTTCTAGATATGTTGTGTAGAAATCTAAATTTGACCATTCACATATGGTCAAATTTACTCCCTATTTCATCTATTTTGCATCCATACTTATATTTATTAAGTAATTTCATTATTTGATTAATATTTACCTTATTCCTAATGTCCCCTAAAGTATCTAATTATTTAATTAAATACTTTATCACCTTTCCTCTCAAGGTTAATTAAATATTCTAATTTATTTAACCTTGTCATTTATCTAATGTGAATTAAAATTAATTTTTAATTCACCCCTTTTCTCTATCCTCTCATCACATCCTCCATAACCCCTCCTTAATCCATGTTAACTTAATTAAGCTTTGATTAGGACGTGTGCATTCCTTAATCAAGTTTAGTGTCACGTCCTCCATAATTTTCCACTTGTCTTAATCCCATTCTTAATCATTTGGACAACCTCTAATCCTTGATTAATTATTCCTAACCTAATCCTAACATCAATTATGGCATATCTACCCAAGTCAACCTTCACTAATCTCTTCCCTTTTTGGAGAAGTCACCCCCCTTCCCAAGGAATTTTAAATTCCCATTTATTCCCCCATGAGCCTATATGAAATTTTAATTCCACTTTATCTTCCCAAAGTACTTGGAGGAATTAAAAGAAAATTTTAATTCCTCCCTTCAATCCCTAGGTCCTTACAAATGGAACTTTTAATTCCATTTTCTCTTCCCAAAACCTTCTCCAAATTCTATGGAGATTTTTGATGAATTTAAAATTCAACACTTGTCACATGCTCCCCATGATTTGAGGATGATAAGAGAAGTATTACCTTTTTTACTTCCCTCCACTTGGCCTCCACCTAGGAGCCACATCACCACATCTCCCCCTGCTTGGATGACACATGTCATCCTCTCATGAGTTCAAATTCCTCAGGACATCACAACCCTTGAGTTCAATCCCTAGATTGAATCCTAGCCCTCATTTTTAATTCACCTCTAATGACTAAGGAGAAACACTTAGTCAATTTACATTCATTCATTCATTCCTTCAAGCACACACACTTGATGGGCAAGGTCATTGATGTCACAACTTGCATCATTTAGTCATTTAATTATTGAACCGGGTGCGTCTCAGAGATATATGTGATAAGGATGGTTGTCACAAATTTTTTTGAGGGGGGGTTGCACTATAAACAATGACTTATGGTTTCGGTTTGGCTCCTTTAGGAGCTTTAAGGAGATTTCAGGAGCTCTCAAGAGCTGAACTACAACGACTAATTCCTAAGAATTAATTCTATCTTATTTCCTAATTTAAAGTTATGTTGATTTATTTCTGACTTCACTTGACTTGATTGAGACTGATTCATGGAAACAACTAAAATTAATCTAATTCTTAATATAGAGTTCAAAATTTAAATTCAATTCTAAATTACTTCAAAGGAAATATATTTAAGAGTTGCTAGAAAGTAAATGCTAATTTAAAGAACATGAATAAATTGCAAGGAAATAATTATTGATCTAGAAAAGATAAACACTAATTCCCATAAGTAAATTCCAAATAATTTTTAGTTTCATCTTTCCATAAGTTTCCATCATTGCTTCTATTAAACTTAACAGATAATTGCCAAACTTAATTCTACAAACAACATCTAAATATTAATTAACCTAATAACTTTATAAGATAATAAACCATTCTAACTATGATGGACTTTACCTTAAAAGTGATTAAACACAGCTGCTGAAAATGATTCAAACAAAATTAACATTCTAGATGCAATTTCCTAACATTCTAGATTCAATATCCATTGAATAGAAATAAAATAAACTCAAAGAAATACCACACAAGGTCAATTCCTTTGGTTGAGCAGGCCCTACTCTTCCTCCAGTGAAACCTCTAACACAGTGATTCGAATTAACTTCTTATTTTCATTCAAATTGACCCAAACAGGGATGCAGAACAAAGTAGTGAAAAAAATTACAAATTCTAATTGAAAAATTATCTAATTTCTTTCTAAAACCTAAAGATGGATATTTATAACTATATCCTTATTGAATTCAAAACATGGCGTTAACTACCAAGATACAAGGCATCTAAACTAAAGACTAAAATGGAACTGAAAATAGACAAAGGTAAAATCCTAGATCAATGCTAGGACGAGAAGTTCCTAAACCGACTTAGAGGAGCTGATTTGAAACTTCAGTGATTCATCATCCAGCTGGAGCAATCAGTGGCATGATTGTCTTCATGTGGTTAAATAGGGAGTTTAACTTATCTTTAAACTAAGTCATCAATCATCAGTCTTTAAATACCCTGAATAAGGTCCTTAAGAATAGGATACCAATTATGACAATAAAAGATTAAAACTGCATAATTAACTCATCATTATCACATCAAAAGCAACACATTTAATATAAAGCATTACCTCTAAAATATATACTAAATTAGACAAACATAAAGTAAAAAAAGTAAATATATCAGCATATAGCCTACCATTAGTCATGTTAATTAATAATATAACAAGTCTTTTAAACCATAAAATGACTATTTAAAAGTATTTTTGGGGCACTCATCAACACTAGCCTTCAATCTCACATTGCACCCATTTTACCTTCATTTTGCATCAAAAATCCATCACAAACCTTCATTTGCATCCACTTTTGCATCCAAAATCATGTTTTAGTAAAGTCCTATGTTCTCAAAATCTCAAGAGGAGCACACGTTTGAATACATCAAGGGCCAACAAAAGGATCAAGCTTAGACAAGGTATACTTTCTTGTTATTTTGAATTTTCTTGTTTAATTTTTAGCTATTTTCCCTACCTTGAGTGTTGTCTTTAGTTTTAGTCTTTGTATTGGTTTTCTTGAATTTAGAGTAGATTAAAACACTGCATATATGTTTGGCATGCCTAGTGGGACCCACGTCATGGGTCTATTTGATCTTTCTTTATTGTTTTAAATTTTGCAAGTTTAGATTTTAAGGCTATAGAGGTGAATACAACACACGGGTGAATCTGCACCCTATAGGGGAAAACTTATAATTCCAGGTAGGTGATTGCACTCTAGTGACTAGACAACCTAACCTTATAGCTCTACAAAGGCATATTTGTTAGACTACAGGGGTGAATATGCACTAGCTCCCATTCATTAGTCCTACAGAGGTGAATACACCTCTAATATGAAGGATTTACATTCACATAGAGGAAAACTTGACTCACAAATGTGAACCCACTTTTTTCCAAAAGACCTAATCAGATACATAGGTGAACCTGACAAGTACAAAGGCAAAAGTGTGAGCAAAACACCTTGAACTTTGACAGAGGTGAATATGAAACCTATGTAGGAGAATCCATTAAACACAAAGGTGAATGTGCTAGAAGCTTACAGAGGTGAACTTGCAACTTATAGAGGAAAATATGCAACCTTCAAGGTGATCCTATAGTGGATTATAGAGGTGTATCCGCTCTATCAAGGGGTGAATCTGAGGTATAAATTTTGTATGTAGTTTGTTTCCAAAACTTTTATTTCACTTTTCTATTAGTTTTAATCTAATCCCTTGTTTGATTGTGCTTTTGTTTAGCATCTCATCTTTGTAGCTTTATGTACATACAACATTGGTGAACATAAACTACTGATTTTTGTTTGTAGGATGATCGATCGAAGACCTATAAGTATTTTTTATACTAGCTAGGAACACTTCATTTCATTAAAGCACAAATTAATTGTTTTTCATGTTTGGAGTTGCTTATTGATGTATGCTCTCCCTTTTCATCATACGGTGAGCCTCGGGATCAAAAATCACAACTCAAGTCTAGTTGTGTCTACCTAGGAAGTTCTAGTTTTGCACATATGCTCTCCCCTTGCGCTATGTGTGCTCCTGGGGATCATAATCACCCAACATTTCCTTCCCTTTAGGAGGCCTACTTGGGAGTTCACATCCTAAGGGATGACCTAAACCACGTGAACTAGTGGGGTATATAAAGGGGGGAGAACAAAAGCTATACACCAATCCAATCATGTCGTGTTTAGTGAAGCATTGATACTTGAGTGATTCTAAGTTAGGCATGTAGGATTGGTCTAAGAATTCTCATTGAAAGTTCCCAACCCATGCTTGTGACGAGTTGGTGTTCATGGATGTGCCTCATGCACCCTCCTAACATTTAGAGGATGCACAAGATTTCCTGTATAGCCTAGTTTAAGACCCATGTTTTACCTACATCTTGGTGTAGTGCAACGAATGTGTGTTGGCATCGTACTTCTAAGCTACTCATCACGTACTCTCTTAGGTTGAGGTGGAAATATTTAGGGGAACTTTGACAATTCCTAAAGAGAGAGGATGTTCCCATGGAATTTGTTAATGACCTGTTGTCACCAGATCTCTACCTATCCACCTTCACAAGAAGGGGTGCTCCACCTAAGTATCACAAAGGATTAACCCCTCAAGGTGGTGAGCCTACATCAAGTTTCTATACCCTCTTGACTAATTTTGGTATTGTACAATTTGAAATTTCTTCTTATGTGAGACTAGTTCTTCTCTTGTCCTAAGTATTTCTTTGGTCATGTTTGTTGTTTTTTAGTCTATCCTTTGCTATCATGTCCCTTCATCCTTCAAAGTTTTATTCACTCTTTGTAGGGGTGAATCTAGTCTACTAACAGGTGAGTTCACTCCCCAAGGGGTGCTTGCATTTCTTAGCCTAGTCTAGTCATTTGAGTTAGTCACCCTGACAAGCATATTCACTCCACATAGGGGTGAATCCACTCTATTCTTAGGCGAATCCATCATTCCCATCCTTCTATCATCATCCCCATTAGGCAAATCTACTCTATTCTTGGTAAAATTTGTTTGTCCCATCCACACTATCATAGTCCTTCATAGAAAAATCTACAATGTTCTTTGGTGATTCCATTGTCCATCCGTATAGTTGTCCCTTTTGATGAATCTACCCTATTCTTGGGTGATTTCCTTTTCAGTCCATACACCTAGTCATCTTACATAGGTGAATTTTCTCTATTCTTGGGAAATTATACTACCCTATTCCGTACATTGTTTGAGTCATTTACGCATAGGAAAATTCATTTACCTCAATAAGCATTTGTGCTATCTATAGAGGTGATTCCACAAATATGAAATTGCACCACCTACATAGGAAAACGAGCTCTATTCTTGGGTGAATCCACTACCCATAGAAAAACTAGAGAGTGAACCTATTTAATCATTGAAATCCTGCATTGTTCCAAGTCCATTCCTATGATCAAAACATTTTTATCATCATCCAAACTTCCATAATTTTCATTTTTGAAACTTCAAATTTTCCAAAATCCATTGATTCATCCATCTAATCACCCGAGCACATATTAGGACATCTCTAATCATCATATCTATCATTGAATATCCAATCTTACCCCCCTAAACATTGATTTGAGAATTTTTATATCCAATTCGATGAATCAATCAATCCTTGTCATCGTCATTCACACTTACTTAGGAACATAGTCTATTTTGAGTTAATCATCATCATCAGAAACATCAATTTGTTTTAGTTGAGAGGAAATTTTTTGTCCTAACCATCCTATATGCTTGATAACATTTCCTATATCAAGCACAATCACATCCCAATCTATTCAGCATTCTAATCATCCATTTCTCTTGAGAATGTAAGGATGCCGCAAGTGACAATCAATCCAATCATTATCCAACTAAGTTCTCAAATCCAATTAGGGGCATCAGATCAATCAATCATCCATCCAATCCAATCACATATACAATTATCAATCCAATCCAATCAATTAGCTAATCTATCATACAAATCAATTAATCAATCATCTAATCAATCAATTAATCAACCATCCAATCATCATCACTTAGTCTAGTCCTTCAGTCTATCTTTGTCATCTGATCAACTACACTTTCATGCCCACTGTCACCCAGTTGCAGGCTAGCAAACAAATGGAACAACAAAAACAATAGCCATAGGCTCATCAATCTCATTATCCTCCTAATCCACCCACTAATGGAGGGACCCAGAAATCCAATATAGATCAATTACTAAAATTCAATCATCCTGGAGCTTCTCTTGAGGAGGGTATTGTCAATTAGCCTAAGTTCTCTATTGATGAGTATCTTAGAAATCTGCTTAATATGCAAATAATTGATTGTATCATTGTTGAACAATCAAATAAAATTATTTCTTTATTGCTCATGTGAGGTATCAAACCACCACTTAGGTTTGATTTGTCACAATACATTAGTATGGTTGGTCCTTCAGCACCTCAAGACCCTCAGTCTTCTCAAGCCTTATATCCCCCTTCAGTCTCTCAAGCTCCTCAAGATCCTCCCCAAGACTCAGGGTACCAACCTACAATGATAAATTATGTGTGTCGTGATGCCACCTTCTCCTATCCAAATTCCATCTATTAGGACTAGATTGGATCTCATCAATGTTCAGGGAACTACTTCCTCACCACAACCTCATAATGTCTTTTCGTAGAATGTACCACAAGAGCCACCTCAAACATCCACTCATCCACCACATTCAAGAAATATTGGGGGCAATGTATCTAATCCTTTAGATTCCATGCCCCCTCATGTTCCCCTCATTCTAACACAACTAATTTATAACACATCTCACACATTCGCTCCATCATCATCACAAGTTCCACCACCTATAAACCAAATAGCTCAAGTCAATCCAAGGAATTTTGTTCCCCAACCACCTAATCAATCATTCCCATCCTATCCACAACAACAACCTTATCATCTACCACAACCACAACCCTCTCAGCCAATCCAACATCGAAAACCATCCTATCAACCACAAATACCCACATCCCAACCTTAGGTTACATCTCAACCTCAACACAAAGATTCATCACAACTCTAGGGAAACCCACCATCTTTATATCAACCACAACCACTACATATATTTTCCAGTCCCCCACCTCATTATTTTTCACCTCGCTATCATATGCATCCCCAATCCTCATCTCTCATAGAGCTTTCCATTCAAAACACATATCATCATCCACCTTCACCTCTACTTCCTATTACTCCACATCAACAATACCATCCTCAACAAAAACCTCAACATCAAATGTACATCAACCCACAACAACCCCCATTGAGTACCTTTCAACAACAATCTAATCCATAACAACCACCATATAATCCCTAGCAGCAAACGCACAACTAACAATATAATCCATCCTACTACCAAACCCCTCCATCACAACCTCTTCTATCCTACAACGATATTCCACAAGCTCCACCACAATATCTACCATCATCATCAATGTATTATTAACCCCCACCATCATAGCAACAAACTTATTTGAATCAATACCAATAAATTCCATCATATCTTCAACCTCCATCCACATCATTAATCCATCACTTGATCAATCTCTTCCACCACCACCACCATATAATTAATATGTGCCTCAAGATCAATTCAATTTGGTGGTTCTTCCCCCATCAGCACCTATGAACAAAGAATGGGAAGAAATGAAGGCTACATTGAAGGACTTACAAGTAGGAACCTCATCCAAAAATTCCTTTAAGTTTGATCACATTTGTTCATATTTGTTTGATCCATCAATTGCCACTACACCCTTCCCTAAACATTTCAAAATTCCAAATTTTGATAAGTAAAAGGGAAGGGGAGACCCATGAGATCATCTACAAGAATTCTATATGCATTGTCAAGAGGTTTTATATAACAATAACTATCTCCTACATTTTTTTCCTCGTAGCTTAGGGGGACAGGCATTAGAGTAGTTTTTGCACCTCCCTCATGGATCTATTTCTACCTTTTATGATTTATTAGAAAAAATTGTTACGTATTTCTCCTATAACTTGGAGAAGGATGTGGATACCATGGACCTAACTAAAAACAAGAAAAATGTTGGTGAAACATTTTCCAGTTATCTGCAAAGGTGGAGATCCCAATCTAGTTGTCTTAAATGTAGCCTTCCTGAAAAGGAATTGCTTAATATCTTTGTTGAGTATTTGTATTCTAATATGGGCTATAACTTATGTATTCATTGTGCATCCACCTTCACACAGGTCATAGAGAAGGGATTCACTATCAAAAAAGATATTATTGCCAAGGGGCTTGTCAAAATCTATAAGGACAATAAAGATAAAAAAATCTAATGAAAAACCCTACTATTGGAACAAAAACAAGAATGTGGTCAATTATGGTGTCAATGCTACCAAGCATGTCCAAATAACTAACACTTTACAATATCATCAAAATACTCCCAATCAACCAATATCCAATTCCATATTTGTGCCTCCGAGGGCACCGCATCCTCCCATTTAATCCAATCAACCAAGTCAAGGGAATGGAAAGCATACCTTCACTCCTTTAGGAGAACCCTTAGATGTGGTTTTTAGAAGGCTGGTTCAAGTGAATGCAGTTGTGTATCCAATTGCCTAACCCTTTGATGATTCTAAGCCAAAGCTAAACTAGTACAAGGACAATGAGTATTGTGATTACCATAAGATTAAGGGCCGTTCTACAAACAAGTTTATGAAACTTAAGAACTATATCCAAGATCTTATTGATCAAGGAGATATTATTATTGAGGAAAACCAATCTACCTCGTCTAATGCTCAATTAAAAATATTTCAAATCACTTTCCCTAAGCACAATCAAGGCTCTAGCTCATCCAATACAAACAATGAATCTAATAACAATGGCCAAAATAACAACACCAACAATATAAATTACATCAAAGCTCCTTTCATTTATAATAATGCCATTGGTTGCATCACACAAGTAGATCCACATGTTTCCATGATCTTTGTAAAATTAAAAGACCCTCAATGTTTCATTACCACATGTAGAACCTGGATATTAGTTATGGGCCCATCTACATCATTCCAACCACCTCCTATAAACCAACAATACAACATTCTTGATCATCTAGGAAAGACTCCAACACAAATATCTATCCTAGATTTGTTAAAGTCTTCCCCATACATCAAGAAATCTTAACCAAAGCTTTGCAAGGTATTCATGTACCCAATGATATAGATCCTACTCAATCTCAAGCTCTTGTAGGACACTTTTCATCTACTTATCGATTGGGATTTAGTCAAAATGATCTTCCTCCTATTGACCCAGCTCGTAACTATGCTCTCCATATAGAGGTTCCCATTGCTAGGCATAAGGTTAAATGAGTCTTTGTAGTTAATGAATCTAACATCAACTTATGGACATTAAAGTTTATTAAATAGGTGGGATACACTCATACTGATTTAGACAATCAAGTGATCACCATTGAGGCCTATGATAATGCAAAGAGAGATTCAGAAGGAACCATTTTCCTTCCTACTCAAGTTGTCCTAGCAATACAATATACAAATTGTCATGTTTTTTATCTTGACCTACCCTACAATCTCCTCCTTGGTCATCCATGGCTACATGCAATGCAAGCCATTCCATCCACATACCATCAATTCCTTAATTTCCTACATAATGGCATTAAAGTCATTGTTCAAGCTAACCCTCACCCTTTTGAATTTTATCATGATCTTGAGGCTTCATTCCCCCATTCTTGGCATTGTACTTGAGTTGTTGTTAGGCCTTCCAATTCTAATTCATCCTCATCCTTTTTCGATACCAACACTATCCTTTCATCATCCACTCCATCTTTCACACTTGAATCATCCATTGCTAAGGTCAAGGTCATTGACAAAGGATGCAAAGAATATAAAATTCATACTGCACTCAATGTGGGCACAATGTCACCTTCTCCATGCACTTATGACTGACCATCAGGACTACACACCACCAAGAATCAAAAACCAAGACTATAAGCTCTAAGAATGAGGTTTCTACTAGATTCTAGTCCACGAGAACCTTAGCACGGGAGCATCTTGATGATGACATTAGTCAATGGGTGTACAAAGAAGAACTTGATCCTTCACCTCCTCTCCTAGAGTATTTCCAAGAGGTTTATTCACAAGCTCACAAAAATTAGTATAGAAAGTTAATTATTAGGGAGGATGGTTAGGTGTGAATGAGAAAGGAATACACAAGCCAATCAATCCACCAAAACCTCCAAAACACCATGGTCTTGGCTATGATTAGAAGCAAAAACAATCTACGACATCACCTAGTACATCAAATAATGTTAGTTTGGAAACCGATATCATTGAATACATCCCTAAAGATGAAACTATTATACTCTCATATGATGATTTGGATGTCTCCTCTTTATTCGAATCCACTTCCATCTTCACCAAAATCCTTTCCATTTTCCACCCTGAATTGATATATTGGGACCTACAAGGTATTGCACCCATTGATGCATTTCCTTCTGAAGAGGCATATATACACTTCATGGGTTTAGGGGAAGACTATGGTATCTACTTCAGTGAAGATAAACACCATAAACATAAAAGTAGGAAATGATAAAATTAAAAAAGGGTGTCCTATTGAAAACCTCTCTAAGTAACTTTTAGATCCATCAAAATTAAAAATAAAGGGTGTATCCTCTGATGAAAACCTCCTTGAGGCGTTGGAGGATGGGGATTTTCATCTTCCCTAATAGGTACTCAATTCTCATAAATATTTTCCATCATAATTAAGGAAACAAGAGAGATAAATATGGGGATAGAAAAAAAACCAAAAATTACATATGTGGCCAAATCTTTATTCGAAGATCAGTACTAGGTAATTTTCAAGCTACTTCAAGAAGGTATCATCAATTTTGCTTGGACTTATTCTGATATGCCTAGATTATATCCTACATTAGTTGTGCACCATCTTGATGTATGTCCTAATGTAAAAAAATTCAAACAAAAGCTCCACAAGTTGCTCTCCTTGTCAAAGTTGAGTTAGAAAATTTGCTAGTAGCAGGATTTATCAGACCAATTGATTATTCAGATTGAATTTCCAACATTGTCCCTATAGCTAACCCTACTAGGGGTATTTGTATTTGTATAGATTTTAGATATCTTAATAAGCCTTGTCCCAAAGATGATTTCCCATTTCCAAACATCGACATACTTATTGATTTAACAATGGGACATGCCATGCTATCTATCATGAATTGAGTTTTTAGATACAAAAAAATTAGGATTGCACCCAAGGATCAACACAAAACAAATTTTACTACTCCTTGGGGCATATTTTGTGACAATTTCATTCCCTTTGGTTTTAATAACAAAATCGAAACCTATGAGCTTGCCATGATGGCCATATTTCATGGTCTAATTCATATCATAATGGAGGACTATGTCGATGACCTATTAGGAAAATCAAAGACTAGAGAAGAGCATCCAAAGATCCTAAATCAA
Source organism: Sequoia sempervirens (assembly GCA_007258455.2). Classification (NCBI taxonomy): domain Eukaryota; kingdom Viridiplantae; phylum Streptophyta; class Pinopsida; order Cupressales; family Cupressaceae; genus Sequoia; species Sequoia sempervirens. The sequence continues at coordinate 41,817 of VDFB02362253.1, forward strand.
ATTTTTCATAGGTTAGAGCAATATTAGTTGAGATTAAATCCTAAGAAATACATCATCGGTGTCACTTTAGGTAAAATATTGGTATTCATTGTGTCTAAGAGGGGTATAAAAGTTGATCTAGCAAAATTCAAGGCTATTATGGAAATTCCCCCACCAAAGAATCTAAAATAGTTGAGAAGTATACAGGGAAAATTAAAATCAATTTAGTGTTTTATAGCTCAACTTGTAGACAATTTACAACCATTCACTCATCTCCTTCACAAACACTCTTTAAATGGAATTCAAAATGCCAACAAGGCTTTGATAGGATCAAAGAATACCTTTCCAATCCACCCATTCTAATGCCCCCTATTATAGGAAAACCATTGTTGTATATTTCTGCTACATGTATTGCACTAGGGGCACTTTTGCATTGAAATGATCAGAATAGGAAAGAAAGGTGTTGACAACGATGTTAGTCATACACCAACAGACAGATAAAATTCTCACAGAGACTCTACAAGAACCTATCTTTCTTGAAAGATTACATTGGAAAAACCTAAATCTTAGGCTAACTCATCTTAATCCCAAGGCTCGTTTATGTTAGGTCTTGATGCACTAAGTTCACTCAAGGCTCATTGTGATGATATTGTTAAACATGAGGGGTAAACGATCTTTCTAGTTTTGGAAGGTATCATAGAGATAAGAAATAATCATGGTCCAGTCATTCAACAACTTCATGAAATCAAAAAATTTGTAATAATGTTTCATAAAATTCAAATAACTTGCACTTATCCAAGTAGATTTAGCTTTAAGCATTCAAAAATATCATGAATCAAAATATTTCTAATAAAACTCCATGCATTCATCACGAACATTTTCTAAAATTTAAACATCTATTCTAAAATCAAACATAAAAAAAATTACTAAAGAAGTAAAATTTCTCCCATGTATTATACATGCATGCCTCAAGAAACAACCAAATCAAAGCAAACCATTCCATACGTCATCAAATTGCTTCATAGCTAGGCACAAAATGATGCAAGATTTTAAAGAAAAGGGGGATTATTTGCCACCAGATAGTAACAGTATGCACCCTTAAATGGCATAGCACATAGTCTTGTCCGATACGAATAAACAATAATCTACATAAGGTTTCATATCAAGAAATAACTTTCAAATTGGCTATGATATTGATTAACTTCTAATGAAACACACAAGTTTTAAATTTGGAATGGAATAGAAAACAAGAAAAAGAACAAAACTTGAAAAAAAATTGGTTCTCCCACATCCACAAATTCTAAACTTAAAATAAAATAAAGAAAAAAATGGCCTTTTATAGAAACAAAGTCCTAGAGAGTTTAAAATTAGTCCATCAAAGAGAATCATAAATACAAATCAAAATGTAGCACATGGCAGGTGGCAGTCATCATCAAAACATTCTAGGAAAAGTCAGGGCTTTGACTTCATCAGTAGCAATCTTCATCATCAGGTCTCAATTCACAAATACTTTGCATAAAACAAGATTATCGGTACTCTCAAAATCTCTGGAACTAGCCACCTTCACTAGGGCCAAGAAAAAACTTTCAAAATTCACTTCAAAACTATATCAATGCACAAAACTTCCAGTATCTAGTTATCTATCCTTTTTTATTGAACTCCAAATCCGAAGACTCATCTTCACCTTTCCTCTGTTGATACTCCCAAAAAGTAACCAATACTTGATGCATATGCTCCTTTGAAACTCCTTGAATCACTTTCCAACCTTACTTAATCCTAGCATAACTTTCTGATATTTGAATGATTTTTTCATTCCTCTACATCATTTCTTCTTCATATTTAACCATAGCATTCATGCACTTTATAATTTCATGAATAACATCCCAACTTATTGAATGAATAGGGTCCTTATTCACTCTTTCAATCCATTGCTTGAAATATTTTACCTCTTTATCACCCTACCCTAAATTACATGGATCACAACTTTGCTATGCTAACATTTCAATAGAGCTTTCATCTCTATCAATCA
>VDFB02362254.1:0-28301 GCA_007258455.2 Sequoia sempervirens
TGTCAACTCAATATGTGTTTCATTAATGTCAACTTGATATATGTGTTGTCATTGATGTCAACTCAATATGTGTTGTCATTGATGTCAACTCAATATGTGTTATTTTTGTATAGATGTTGAAGAGGCTGAGAAATGATTAGAGATAAATTGGTAGATTTGAGAGAGTTGGTTTTGAGATCATCCTATTTTGGAAAAAGTTAGTCTGAAAGATCTACCATATGCATAAGATGATAGAAGCATGATGCTTGACAATTGAGGTTTTGTTCATACTTGTATGATTATGAGAAGTTCTTTATGGATCAAACAATATGTCTTCTTATGTCTGGGTATCTGTATATTGGTCTGCATTCCTATGTATTGCATGATTTGGTTGTGTGGTTATGAAGTTAAGTTTGGAAGATAGCAAAGAGGTTACTCCCAAAATTTCATGTCAAAAACATTTCTATAGTAAGAGTTAGATGTAACAGTTCTCTGAATTGTAGAATAATTGAGTAAAGTATCTCAAATGTTCTCTAGATTGCTCTACATTCCTCTGGAGTGATAGATATGGTTGTGCAGACTTAAGGATATGTTCAGAGAGGTGTATGGGTTCATCCATATGTGTTTCAGATGTTTTGGTGAATTGCAGTGCAATATCTTAAGTGTTGATGTGTCATAGTCAATCTAAAATGAATTATTCTTGTATGCTCAGTGGGTTTCTTCATTTGTGCCAACGTATGATAATCAAATTCTTTAGGAGAAGGTTATAAGGATGTTGATTATCTACATTATTCTTGTCTTGGTCTCCATGATATTTTGGTTTCTCCCTAGTGATTGTAACGATGAATAGGTTGCAGTTTTGGTGGTGTTGATGTTGTTTGGGCCGACAAATTGGTTTCCTTCATTTGTGATTGGTCTTGATTAGTTATTTTTTCTTTGAAGGATGTGTTGTGATGTATTTGGGACCTGTTATGTCATGTTTTGTGGTCCACAACTTATTTCACTTCATAATGTATATGTTTGGAGCCAACCTATGTAATATCACACGTTTCTTTTTATAGGTCATCTTGGAGCCGACCTAATTGGTGTTTTGAGTTGTTGCAAAGGGTATTTATAGAAGGAAAAAATATGTTGTGAATTGATTGAATAAATATTATGTAGTATGTTGAATATGAAGTGTGTGAAGTTAGAATGATGAAGTAATTGTGCGGAAAAGGGACTGCAACATCTTGACATATGTTAGATGCTTCTTTCATAGCAATTCATGTTCATGTTTTCATTGTAATTTTCATGTATCCTGCTATCAAGCAGTGAGCCTCTTCAGCAGGTCCTTGTATCTTTCAATAAGATTGTGCACATTAGCCTACAAGTCCTTAGGTAGTGATACTTAAAACTATATTGTAATTTTTGTAAGCAGTGAGCTTTATATATTGTGAGTTAACTCTCACCGTGGTTTTTCCCTCATTGGGTTTTCCACGTAAAAAATATTGGTGTACTTGCATGGTGCTTGCTTTAATTTTTATTCTTCTTTTAGTTAATGTGATTCAATGTTTAATTTGCAAATGAAGTTGTTTAAGTTTTAGTATATGTTGATTCACCCCCTCTCAGCATTTTAGTGTGTTCAACAATTGGTATTAGAGCCAAGTTCCTTTGAGAATCCTAACATCTGATGTAGATCTAGCACTTGAACATGTGGGATTTGAAGCAATGATTAATGAGATGTTTTCTTCAGAATCAAATCTAGAGTCAATAGAACCTGAAGATTGAGACATCAATTTAGATGATTGTGAAGTAGATTTTGAAGGAGTACTTTAGTCTGCTCTTGAAGATTTGTATGAAGCAAGAAAACTAAATCTGAAATATGAGTGCATGCTTAAAAAATCAAAGGAGTTAATGGTCAAATTGAAGGCACAAGTTGGAGAATCAAAGAAAGAAATCGACAATCTGAAAGCTCAAATGAAAGGAGGTGAGGCTAAACTCAAGAAGGTAGAAGATGTGATCTCTAATTTGAAAATTAAGGTTGAAGAAGACAAGAGGATTGAGGAATGCTTGAACACCAAGCTCAATGATAAAACTGTTGAATATTCAAAGCTTGAGGAAGATATTGTCACTCTAAGAAAAGATTGGAAAAACAAAAGAGGAAATTGACAAGGGATTGAAACTAAAAGGAGGTTATGAAATTATTGATGACTTGATCAACTCTCAAAAACCATAAAAAGAGAAATTTGGTCTTGGTTTTGAAAAAGGAAAAATTCCATCAACTAGTGCTTTTGTAAATCTATATGAGAATTTTAGAGCAAAGAGAAAGTTTGAAACAAAGGAGGAGAAAGCCTACATTGAAGAACCTAAGAAGGCATCTGTAATGTCCCCTTCTCAGCAGTGATCTTTTCTGTAGACCATTGGCCTATTCCGGAGATCCGTAGGTTGTGCGGATGGTGAAATTAGGGTTTCCTTATTTTGAGGAGGCTGTTGCTTGGAGTTTGGGATTCTGATTGCGGATTCTTTCTGGGTTTTCAGAGAGCTTCGCAGTGGTGTGTTCAGTTTGGCATTCCGGGCAACTTCGCGAATTTACTATTTTTAGTAAATTCTATTTTTGGCAGTGGACAGTTTGGGTTCAGTTCAGTTGGTCTTCTTCTGCAGTTTTTTCAGCTGGCACTTCAGTTCGTGGCCTTGGGCGCATTTTTGGTGGAGAGATAAGTATTTTTATTATAATATTATTATTTTATTATTATACCCCCCTTGCTTAGCAGTACAACTTTAAGTTGTTTTTAAAAAGGGGACTTTTGAGGGTCAAGGCGTCATAAGGAGATAAATTATATTTTAATGTCAAATTTTGAGATTATTAAATGGGACGCCCTTTTGAGGGATGAAGTTTATTTTAAAAGTGAAATATTTTATGGAGGAAAAAGGACGCCATCTTTTGGAGGGAAAAGAGGAATTTGAAAATTAGGGTTTTGGGGCGCCCTCTGGAAGTTTCTAGATGTTTCCTACTTATTTAAGCAGCCCTCACTTCACTCTGGCATCTTCACTACTACACCGCTATGCCGATTGACTCTGCACTCGCTTCGGGAGGAAAGCACCTCCTAGCATCGCTCATCTCTTGCTTGAAAGATAGCAACTAGTTTGAGAGGTTAGTCGCTATTGGTAGCTTTGGCATTGTAGCTGAGTTCCCATTGCATTTAGTGACGATGTTCACGACGAAAAGGCCGATGCTGGAAGACAGTGCAAGTTTCATTCAAAAACCCGTAAAAATATTGAAATCAGCGCCGCCACCGACTTGTCCTCCGAAGGGCCACCAAACCCGCAACCGAATTTGAAACAGTTTTCCGGCAAAACCCACCTACCAGTACCCAACTACTCCATAGCTGCCCCCTGGCACAGCAAAAACATTGCTTTTGTGCTGGCCCTTGCCATCCAGCCCTTTCGAGTCTTTTAGAACATTCTGCTCTTTGTCTCACTCCATTAGGAAGTGTTATGAGCAAGTTATGAGCAATTGAATGGCTAGTATGTTGTAGATTTTCATCATTCTATGTGCAGGTCTGATACAGCAGATTTAAGAAAGTTGTTCCTTGGTTGAGATTAGAGTATTGGAAATCAAGTTTGATATTGTGAATGCTTACTAATCATCTGCAGCTTGGAAAGACATAAAAACTTTAGTTTAAGAGAATGTTCTATCTTATTGTAAGCTGCTAGTAGTACTAACAGCATTTCATATCTTATCTCTCATTTCTCTGAATTGTAATTCCCACTGAATAAGTGGAAGAGGCTGGCTTGCCGCCTATTACTGTTTTGCATCCTAAAGACTCCGCCATATGGTCGCCTCTTATCCATCACGGATTGAGTAGCACATACTTGGTGTTGAGCTATTTTCAGTATTGCATTAGTTAGGGATCCTCTGACCGAATGCTCGTCGTTCACCGGCGCATCTCGTGGTTAGAGTTCTTATTCAGCAATTTCCTTTGAGATCCTCTGACCAATGCTCACACCTTGCCCACCTCGGGATCCTGATGTACATTCTGGTTAGAGTTACTTTCCGCATCGTTTTGGTTTATGCTAACCTTAACGGGTGCGTGTTGCATTGTAATTGTTATTAAAAAATCAAAAAAAATTGGTTTGGTTCATTACAGTGGTATCAGAGCCATGATTCTGCCAACCTGTGCCCAACAGTGATTCAGTGGTCAGATGAGTGACAGTGATTGCAGATACTTCACCAGAGGTCAGGCCAGAAGACAACAGATACAGCTTCCGCCAGTGCCAGAAGCAGATACTTTGTCAGAGGCTTTGAGAGAAACAGGAATAGCAATGGATACGGGTAAAACAATTGAGAACATGTCAGACAATCTTAGGACAGCCATGGAAGAGAAGGATGCAAGGATGGAAAAGAAGTTTGATGGGATGATTGAGATGATGTCTCGATTACTTGCTAAAATGGATCAGCAAGCTTCTCAGAACCATACTCCGAATCAAAACCATGCTACTGGAGAAAGCAGTGGTGTCAATGGACACAATGGGAATAATGGAAACAATGGAAGCAATGGGAACAATGGGAACAATGGTAATGGAGGCAGCAGAACTATTGGACAGCATGATACTATCTCTAGCGGATCAGCCTCTAGACCGCTTTTCCCTACATTCACTCCAAGGGACGAACATCAAGTTGAAGCTACCGTTCCTTTGGTAGACGATGCTAGGCAAGCCTACATGGAGTACTCCACCCTCCCACCTGATCTTAGGGACCAGTGGTCCTTTGATCAATTCTTGAATCAGAGAAACAGAAGACACGGAGGAAGAGTTGATAACTGAGCCTATATGGCTCCTAGAATAGATTTTCATCAAGCCTTAGGGAAGGTAACATTGGCTCACTTCGATGGAAGTGATAAGTGTTCAGCAAGATCGTGGGTTCAAAAGTTAGACAACTACCTATCACTTCGTCCCATGCCAGAAGAAGATGCCATCAAATTTGCAACACTTCATTTGGAGGGAGCTGCCCATGAATGGTGGTACCATGGTTTGGTCACTCTTGGCCATAACCTTATTCGAACCTATGGAGAATTCACCAACAAGCTGATTGAAAGGTTCGACACTAAGGATCCTGAAGTAAGATTTCGCGAGCTTGCACAACTCAAGCAGCATGGCTCCTTGGATTCTTACATTGCTGATTTCCATAGGCTTTCTGTGATGGTGCCCAACATCACCGAAAGAAGATTGGTTGTGTTGTTTTCTGAAGGTTTGGTTGAACCCTTGAAAGGATGGGTTAAAGCTTTCGATCCACCAAGTCTTGATGAGGCAATCAAGAAGGCTCGTAGTATGGAGTTATCAGCCCCTGGGCCTAAATTTCCGCCTAAGCCTTTTGGCCATAAGAGGGATAAGGATAAAAGACATTCTTCTAATCAGCACAAGAAGTTCCCACCTAAATTGACTGAAGAGCAACGTGAACAGCTCAGAAAGGAGGGCAAGTGTTACACATGTTTAGAGCCTTGGACTAAAGGCCATAGATGTCCTGGAAGAGGGCGTTATAATCAAATGGAAACCTATTCTGATTATGAATCAGCATCTGATATGTCTGATCAGCAGTCTTATTTCGGGGACAGCGAGGATGAAAGAGCCACAGAAGAGTCCGATCATGAGCAAGGAGTTGGGGGCCCTATTGCCCAACTCTCTAGTTTCCAAAAGAACGAATCTTTCAAGGTTCGTGGTGGAGTTGGAGGCCATCGTATTGTTGCATTAATTGATACTGGTGCAACGCATAACTTCATTGATGAAGGTGTGGTTGCAAAGAGAGGTCTCAAAATTGAAGAATTTGAAGGCTTCAAAGTCATGGTGGCTGATGGGTTTCACATTTCATGCACACGAAGAGTTCCTAACATGTCCTTGCAGTTGGGAAACTATGAAGTCAAAGATGACTTCTATGTGGTTACTATTGGTGACACAGATGCAGTCTTGGGCATACAATGGTTACGCTCACTTGGTGAAATCTCTCTCAACCTACAAACCATGGAGCTCAAGTTCCAATCTGATGGTAAGAGAGTTGTTTTGAGAGGAATGTCTAATGGTGGTCCTCGTATAGTTTCTTTCAAAAGGATGGAAAGGCTGATTAGACATGACCAAGTGGAGTGGGCTGCGGAATGCATGGTTCTTCCTGCCAGTCCAGTTGAGACCAAGAGGGAATATCCTCCTGATATTCAATCCATACTCACCAAAAGGAGTAAGGTGTTTGCTGATCTACCACCTGGGCCACCACCAGAAAGAGGTGCTGAGCATGTTATTGAACTTAAGGAAGGGGCCAAACCAGTCATTACAACACCGTATAGATATCCTAAGAAGCAGAAGGACGAAATTGAGAAGAACATAAGAGAACTCCTGGAGATGGGCTTCATTCGCCCTAGCAAGAGTCCCTTCGCTTCAGCTGTGGTTCTTGTGAAGAAGAAAGACGGCACCATCCGCATGTGTGTTGATTATCGTGCCTTGAATCAAAGCACAATAAAAAATCGGTATCCTATTCCTCGGATCGATGAGCTCATTGATGAGCTACATGGTGCTAAATTCTTCTCCAAAATTGATTTGAGATCGGGTTACTATCAAATCCGGATGAGGGGCTCAGATGTTGAGAAGACGGCATTCAGATGCCACTATGGTCATTTTGAGTTCCTAGTCATGCCCTTTGGCTTGACTAATGCTCCAGCCACATTCCAGTCTTGTATGAACAGAGTTTTCCAGAAGCAGTTGAGGAAATTTGTGTTAATTTTCTTTGACGATATTCTCATCTTCAGCAAGACGTGGGAAGAACACCTCAAGCACTTGGAGGAAGTGCTTAGCATTCTTGAATCAGAGAGTTTGTTTGCAAAGGAGTCCAAATGTGAATTTGGGATGAAGGAGCTGCTCTACCTTGGCCATATCATCAGCGCTGAAGGGGTGAAGGTTGATCCAGAAAAGATCAAGGCTATAGTAGATTGGCCACCTCCAGAAAATCTGACTCATTTGAAGGGATTTTTGGGTCTTTGTGGCTTCTATAGAAGGTTCGTAAAGGGGTATTCTCAAAGTGCTGCTCCTCTTACTGACCTCACTAAAAAGGGGGCTTTCATGTGGTCAGAAAAAGCTCAGAGTGTGTTTGATAAGTTCAAGAGAATCATGAGTTCTTGTCCTGTATTGGCCATACCAGATTTCTCCAAACCTTTCGAGTTACAGTGTGATGCATCAAGGGAAGGTATTGGGGCTGTTTTGATGCAAGAGAAGCATCCAATTGTATTTGAAAGCAGAAAATTAAGAGGGGTTGAAAGAACCTACTCTATCTATGACAAGGAAATGCTTGCAATCATGCATGCATTAGCCAAGTTCAGACAATATCTGGTGGGGAGTAAATTCGTGGTCAAGACTGATCACAACAGTCTCAAGCACTTTATGCATCAGAAGGACTTGAATGAGAGACAGCAGAAGTGGGTGAGTAAGCTACAAGCTTACGATTTTGACATTGAGGATGTCAAAGGGAAGAATAACGTTGTGGCTGATGCTTTGTCTAGAAGGCCTCACTTGAGCTCATTGTGTGAGCTTAATGCTGATTGGAAGGAGTTGTTGCTTGCTGATTATGCCAAAATCAGTTTGCAACCAGCGTTATTGAAGGTACTTTTCATGATGAAAGGTACAAGGTAGTTGATGGGTTGATCCACTACAAGGGAAGAATCTTCTTGGTGGCTGATTCTAAACTTAGGAAGAAGATTTTGGTGACTTTCCATGACAGTCCACTTGCTGGTCATCAAGGGTACTTCAAGACATACAAGCAGATTCGAGAGAGATTCTCTTGGGAGGGGTTGAAAGATGATGTTCAGCGTCACATCAAGGAGTGTAGTACTTGTCAAATGAATAAAAATGAGCACTCTCTTCCAGCTGGTCTACTGCAGCCACTTCCCATTCCAAATCAAAAATGGGAGAGTATCTCTATGGATTTCATCACCGGGTTGCCTAGGGCTCAAGGCAAAGACTGTATTTATGTTGTAGTGGACAGATTGACCAAATTCTCTCATTTCTTTGCCATCACAAGCACATTTACAGCAGCTCAAGTTGCAGATTTGTTCTTCCATGAAGTGTTTAGACTGCATGGGTTGCCTAAAAATATTGTGAGTGATAGGGACAGCAAGTTCCTAAGCACCTTTTGGCAGGAAATTTTTAGGATGAGTGGTACAGTGCTTACTCCAAGCACTAGCTATCACCCACAAACAGATGGTCAAACGGAGATTGTGAACAAATGGTTGGAGGGCTATCTCAGAAATTATGTCTCAGAACAGCAAAGAGCATGGGTAAAATGGCTCCACTTGGGAGAATATTGCTACAATTCATCTTTCCACATGTCAATAAAGATGTCTCCATTCATGGCCCTCTATGGTTACGAGGCTCCAAGCTTTGCTGATTTGGTGTTTGGCGATAGCAAAGCTCCTCAAGCCAAGGATTGGTTGCAGCAGAGCCAAGATGTTTTGAAATCCTTGAGGGACAACCTTCAAATGGCACAAAATCAGCAGAAGATGTACGCTGATCAGCAGCGTGTTGAGCGCTCATTTGAGGTTGGTGACATGGTATATCTTCGGCTTCAGCCCTACAGACAGTCCACACTTAAGAAGAGTGGAGCTGAGAAGCTGAAACCACGCTTCTATGGACCATTCAAAGTTGTTAGAAAGGTTGGAGCGGTGGCCTATGAGTTGGAACTACCTTTGAGTAGTAAGGTCCACAATGTCTTCCATGTGTCTCGCCTCAAAAAGGCACTTGGACACAACGTTGTGGCTTCATCACAGTTACCTCCTTTGGATGAAGAAGGGCAGTTGACTTTGGTTCCAGAACAGATTATTGATTTCAGAGCGCGTTCCTTGAGGAGGAGAACAATCAAAGAGTATTTGGTAAAGTGGAAGAATTTACCATTGGAGGATGCTACTTGGGAGGATGAGGAGATTCTACAGCATCCAGATTTGCGATTGCTTGAGGGCAAACAATCTTGGGGAGGGCGGACTGTAATGTCCCCTTCTCAGCAGTGATCGTTTCTGTTGACCGTTGGCCTATTCCGGAGACCCGTAGGCTGTGCGGATGGTGAAATTAGGGTTTCCTTGTTTTGAGGAGGTTGTTGCTTGGAGTTTGGGTTTCTGATTGCGGATTCTTTCTGGGTTTTCAGAGAGCTTCGCAGTGGTGTGTTCAGTTTGGCATTCCGGGCAACTTCGCGAATTTACTATTTTTAGTAAATTCTATTTTTGGCAGTGGACAGTTTGAGTTCAGTTCAGTTGGTCTTCTTCTGCAGTTGTTTCAGCTGGCACTTCAGTTCGTGGCCTTGGGCGCATTTTTTGTGGAGAGATAAGTATTTTTATTATAATATTATTATTTTAATATTATACCCCCCTTGCTTAGCAATACAACTTTAAGTTGTTTTTAAAAAGGGGACTTTTGAGGGTCAAGGCGTCATAAGGAGATAAATTATATTTTAATGTCAAATTTTGAGATTATTAAGTGGGACGCCCTTTTGTGAGATGAAGTTTATTTTAAAAGTGAAATATTTTATGGAGGAAAAAGGACGCCATCTTTGGTGGGAAAAGAGGAATTTGAAAATTAGGGTTTTGGGGCGCCCTCTGGAAGTTTCTAGATGTTTCTCTCACTTCTATTTAAGCAGGCCTCAGCTCTTCATTTGGTATCTTCTGTCTACTACACCGTTATGCTGCTGGATTGATTTCAGGCACTCGCTTCGAGGAAAGCACACCTCCTAGCATTGGCTCATCTTCTTGCTTGAAAGATAGCAACTAGTTGAGAGGTTAGCTGGTAATTTGATAGTTTGCATTGTAGTTGAGTATATTGAGTTTTGGTAGTGTTATTCAAGCATTTTGTCATGTTTTCAAGTTGCTGTTGCCTTATAGCTGTAAGCTCTTTTTACTCATAATCCAAAAATACAAAAAGATTTCCTTGTGGGTATTGCATATTTACTTTAGTCATGGCTGGGCGCCACTTATTGTGAAGTCTCATGATTTTTAATGAAGTATTGAATTTTTAAGAGAAAATCGCCCTCCTCTAGGGGCCGTACCATTGTACCTTGCTTGGAGAGTGAGCAGAAAATAAATATCATTCGTTTGGGTCTGTTTGTGTCCTGAGTCTAGTCGCCTTCATCTTAGGTATCTCTTGTATCCATTTACTTGCAGTTTGATTGAGTGGTGTGAGGTTTGTGAGCATATTTTGGTGTTACAGTGTTGCTGATAACAGAAAATCAGTCCTCACTCTGTCATAGCAGCAAGCTTTAAATAACCATTCGAGTTGTGTGCAAGGAAAGCTATTGAGAAGACTTGAAATTATCATTCTATATTATTGTAATGTTGAAGACTCTCTTATAATGTGCTTAATTGATGAATTTCGGATATTGTAAGCTGCACAGTAGTACTGTCAGCATTTGTATTCATTTCCGCAATTTCTCTATGTTTGTACTGCCCACTGAACAAGTGGAAGAGGCTGGCTTGCCGCCTATTTCTGTTTGCATTGTAATTTCCTAAAGACTCCGCCATATGGTCGCCTCTTATCCATCACGGATTGAGTAGCACATACTTGGTGTTGAGCTATTTTCAGTATTGCATTAGTTAGGGATCCTCTGACCGAATGCTCGTCGTTCACCGGCGCATCTCGTGGTTAGAGTTCTTATTCAACAATTTCCTTTGAGATCCTCTGACCAATGCTCACACCTTTTCGGGATCACAGTGTACATTAAGGTGAATTTACTTTCATGTTTTGGTTTGTATAACCTTAGCAGATTGATGTTGCATTATGTTGTAAAAATCAAAAAAAAATTGGTCGGTTCATTCTGAGGATACCATCTATAATCGTTGTGATTTGTCGGGAACACAAAGGGATTTACTTTGGCAAGTTACTCAGAAAAGAAATGGCACGAATGCAGTATCATTTTGGAATTTTCTGACTTTAGATAATAAAAAAGTGAAAAAAGAGTAAGGGTTTAGAAGTCCTATGCTACTCCTACGAAATCAAGAGACGGCAAGGATTGAGTGAAACTAAATAAACAATACTTTATTTCACCACACTAAACGACAACTACACAAAGCAAGTGCAATCTTCTGGGATTTGTGCTTAAGATTTCTTTACTACGAACAATACCATCAATAGAACAACATTATTCAAAGTAAACATTGAAGCATCCACATCAAAAGCTCAGTCTAACTTTACACTTGAATGAAAAGCATCCATTCAAAGAAAGTATGAGCTAAGTTTCACTAATCTTTACTATCAATCTATCATTCCATTAACATGCATTTAAATAGAATTCTAATCCAAATCTGCTTTACGAGGAAGAGAAATATGCAACCATGCAACCATTTGACAATAAAGGATTCAAAGCATCTCATGCATTATGAACTTTATTATTAAAATAGTTTTTTCAGCAACAATTTCATAGAACTCTCTCTCTTATTCTCTACAATCTCTTCTAGTGTCCTCTAATGATTCTAATCTCTAATCCCTGATGAATTCTCTAATTTCTAATTATTCCAATGAGAGAGAGGGGGAGGGTTTATATAGAGTTTCCAGAGTACAATGAACGACCAAGATCAAAATGAGATTAATGGCCCAGATTCAAAATAACTAAACCCTAATTAGGGTTGCCTAAACAACAATCAGTTAACTGCAGAGAACTTCATGCACTGGGAGTTGCATCCTTATCCACTCGCAAAGCACTACATTGGGTGAACCTGGACACGATCATGCTGACTTCTTCCATGGTAATGTCCGGCAGCGCATTGACTTTGTACTCCAGCAAGTCTAGACTTTCTGCACATTCTGCAAAGGTGATCGTCCATTCTGATTCATGCAGCAAGAAGTATCTCGGACGGTCAGGAAGTTGAATGCTTTGGTCAAATTTTCCTTCATGATTGGCTCGGAAGTCGTAGAGAAAATTCTTTGAACTTTATTCTTTAAATTTTCCGACTGCAAGTGTTTTCTCCGGACAATATCTCTGTCAAGCACATCTGCAGCCATTCAGAAAATCTTACTCTGAATCTCTTTTGCTTGCTCTTCAATTTTGGCTCCATCTTCCTTTACTCTTTCCAGGACTTCCCCTTGTGAGATCAGTGCATAGTACCAACTGCTGAAATCATATGCAATGCCAGCTTCGATAATCTTCTCATCAATCAATCTCTGCTTTGGAATGCCCTTTATCTCTCGAAGACATGGGATAATTTTATTCTGGATGTCTTGGAGGCCATCCCATGCTTCTGCTAAGTTTGCAACTCGTGATAGCAGAAAGGAAGTTGCTCATAAACATATGCCAACTTCTCTACGAATGCCATCGCCTCTTCTTTCTTTCCTGCCATCCATTCTTTAGTTTCTTTGGCTGTAGTCAATTCCTCTTCAAAATTTTTGACCGATTCCTGTGAAGAGTTTTGAAGTGGAGGTGCTGATTGGTCACCTTGATTGAGTGGCCTGGTTAAATGCTGGATATATTATTTCAGACGCTCAATCTCTCCTTTATATTCCCTTTTCTTCGCCACTTCTTTCTCCAGCCTAGACTTGATGGTGGCAACAGAATTATCCAGGTCCTCAACTTCTTGTCCTTTTGTTGTCGGACCAATATCAATAGTTGTGATGGCATATTCATTTGGGGCAATCTCGTCTTGGAATTTATCAACTATAGGCACTGTAATCTGCACTGTGCGGTTACCAGCCTCATCTCTTTGTATGGCAGAAAATTTCTTGGCTGGCTTTCTTGTGGCAGTCTGCTCTAGCCTTGCCAAGAAGTCTACGGTATCATCTTCTTTTGGTACCTCTACTGGCACCTTTATCTTTAGTCTCTCTTTCAGCCAATCTGGGATGGTTGACTGTTCAATTCCGTCTTCCTGATGATCTTGGACGTCCTGCATATCCTGAACTTCTGGCATATCCTGAATCTCTTGCACAGATGGGTCTTTCTGGATTCCCTTGAGAGCGGAAATCATTCCCACTTCAAATTTTCCATCCATGATATCCATGTCATTGTCCAACTCCAGAATCTTCGTGCCTTTAGGAGAGGGATGATCATCATCTTCCAATTGCATTGGCTCCATATCTCTTTCCAAAACTGGCGAGGGAATTCTGACTTGCTCCCATGACTCTTCTTCCATGATCAACATTTCATCTATATTTCTGGATGTAGTTGAATGAAGGGGCTTGGATTTCTGTTTCTTTTGAGCGGGTCCTTCATCTATTGTTTTCTTCTTGTTCTGCTTTGCAGAGTCATCAATTTCTTTTCTCTTTTTCAGGTTGGCAGCATCAGTTGGTCCACCTCCATGAGATGCACTGGCATTCAAGGAACAGGACTCTGCCTCACCCATCAAGTCATATGTGAATTGCACATTCCTTTGTTGCAAAATTTGCATTTGCTGATCCATCCACCATTGGGAATATTTGAATACAAGCCTCATGAATGTTGTCAGGTCACCAAGCTCAAGCTCAGACCATCTCACAGGAGGAAGCGGCTTCCTTTCATCAAAGCCCAGTTGCACATATAGTCCATCATCTAGCTGATCAGGTACTCAGAAGAGTTTTGTCATCCTTATCATATCCAGCGGCAGCCTTGACCACAGTCTTTTTCTTACGTCATATTCAGCAGTGGCATTTGCCCAAAAGTCTTCTAAGTCAATTCTGTGTTTATATTTCCCTTCGTCCACAGTTCCAATGTGATGAAGTGGATCAAAGTCAACTTTGGGCTTGTAGGATATGAACGGGTATCTTTGTATCTCCAATCGAGCACTCTCTGTCGCTTGCACCGATGGACATGATTCTTCCATATTGCCGATGAAGAGTGGAAAAGTGACAGCTGCTTTCTGCTTTGGCCTTTGGATATTCTAATGTCTCCAATTGCCTCAAAACTTCTAGCAAAACCATTTTGTTGGTAAAATAGATTGGCAGTTTGTATGGGCGACCTGTGAATCCTTGAATCCTGATGTATGTAAATCTGGGAAACTGGATGAACCAGGATCCATATCTGCCGATCAAACTTTTGGCCTAACGGGTGAGCCTTTGATGTGTTTCGCCTTGGAGAATTCGAGTGATATACATAAGCAAGGCGTCATGCGCCCGTCTGAAGTGTGACTTCTCCTTCAACTGCAACTACGGATAACAATCATAGGACTTGAACTCTCCTTCGCCATTGTCGACTACACCTTTGCAAATCAAACCAGCATATCTGTAGGTCCTTGCAAGTAGATATATGACATAAGAACTCATATGAAAGGTTTTGGTTCTTTCCAAGTTGACCAACTGCTCATGGAGACAATCACTGGTCATTCTTGACCAGTTGAACATTTTCACCCCGGAAGTTATTTCATCAATGAAATAATACATCCAGGTTTCAAAGGGTGCACTCTAAGGATTGCCCACCATTTTGTTCAGCAGTAAAACAATATCTTTGTATTCTTCTTTAAAATCAGTTCTGGACAATTTCTTCGACATCTTTTTGGCAGTGGGTCTGGACTTTTCCAACCAGGACTTGTTCATATTTGATGCACAAAGGGCTTGTTGATCTTCATAAAGTTTTTCGTGCAACATCCCTCGTTCGATAAGATGTCCGGTGGTAAGCTGGAATTCCAAATGTCTCTTGTATGGTTGGCTCAATCAAATATGCTAGTACTCTTCCATCAGGTGCCTCTATCTGTCTTTCTTATGCATTATAATGCAATGCACACTCTACCATGAGCTCTAGACATTCTTTTGTAGGCAGAAATCCAGCTGCATGAACAATACCATTGTGCATCATCTTTCTTGCAATTGGCGTAGGTAAAAATCCATCACTTCCATACATTCTTTTCTTAAAATCATCAAAGTCAACATGGCCGAGGTCGATGTCCACAATGTTTTCCCATTTGGATTTGATCTTGGACTGTGGCTGTGAACCCTTACTGGCGAACTTCATTTGTATTTTCTCGAAAATGAATCTGCAAGAATGTACAAAGAAAATATTAAAATTCAGAAATTAAAATTAAGTTAATTGAAAAATATTCCAGCCAAGTGACAAATCAAACTTCATGAAAGATTATGCTGGAAATGAAAGAATTTATCCAATAGATGAATGAAGTTTCTCGTGCTAGAATCAGGTGAAGAAAGTAAATCCGCCTAATACTCTGGGAAAAAATGAAATGGACAAAATCACAGTGCTGGCTGGTATGAATTCGCTTTTCCTCCTTCACTTTGCTTCAAACTTCTCAACTTTCTTGCCTTAGCCAAAATTTATTCTCACAACTTCTCTTTCGAAAACTGAATGATTGAAAAATGAGAAGCAAATTCAATTATAAAGATGAGAAGTTCGACCCATTTAGCAAAATCCAGTTGTTTGCATTAAATCAAGTTCAAACTTGGCTTGCACTCAGCTTCCGAATGGCAAATTTTATCTCCAGCATCAGTCTCCGGGAAAGTTGCTAAGTCTAGCACTAGTTCAGTGAAGTCTTTTTTGTCTTTTTCCAAATTTGAGTCTTAGAGAAAAATTCAAATTTTATCTCTTTGGGTGTTGAAAATAAAAATTAAAATAATTATTTTCATGTGTCATTTTTCAACCCCTTTATTTTAATTATTTTAATTATGGCCTTTTATTTTAATCCTAAGGCAAATTTGATATTTCTAAGTTATTTTCTTGCCTTTTCCTTAGACAAATCTTTTTCTTCCATTTTATTTTGCCATAATTTTTCCATGACTCCTTATGTCTCTGGCGAATTTTCTCACTTTCAAGGCATATCATTTAACATTTTAATGCTCCAATGTCCAGACTTAGGCAAAATTTCGATTTTCTCCAGCTTTTCCAAGTATGGCGGACTTCACTAGTGTTTTTTCCATGCATTTTATCCAAGAGCAAACTTAGCATATAGTCTTGCCATTCATCTTTTACTTGGGGCGGACTTAGCCTATGTTCAAGCCACTTCACATTCTATATGGCGGACTTGATCTTATGACAAGCCATCTCTCTTAGGCGGACTTTACATATGTCCAAGCCATTGTCTTGTTCTTCATGGCAGACTTGGCTTGAGATCAAACCATTCCACATTGCTTGGAGCGGACTTCACTCATACCTATGCCATCTCTCCTCTTATGCTGGGCGGACTTTCCATGAGTCCATGCCATGTCTTGGGGCGGACTTTCCATATGTTTAAGCCATATCTTCAAGAGCTGGGCGGACTTACCTTTGTTAATGATATAGCAGCTTAGGTAGCTCATTCCAGCTCAGCTCCTTCGTGGATCATAAATTGTATGATAGCCGCTGGCTATACAATTTATAATTTTGTTTTTCTTATGGGCCGACATAAAAGATTTTTGATATTTATCTTTTATTAGAAGATGTTTAATTAAGGCCGACCTTTGTAAAAGGATATTCGAAATATATTGAGGCCGACATGTAAGGATTTGATTCATATACACATACACAGTTTGTTCATTGATCACATATATATATTTGAAAGCTCTCACCCAGTTGGACGATGGACAAGTACGAACATAACAGAGAAGCTCGACCTTATCAAATGCGAATATAACAGAGAAGCTCGACCTTATTAAATGCGAATATATTACATCAAGTGCAATCAGATTATTAGGTGTGAAGAAGAGTCTACAAATCTGTGTTATCTCTCCCGATTTGGATTTGTGCTAGTTACGTATCCTCCAGATCTGTGTTAGCCGCAATCTCTTCATATTGAATCTGTGTCAAGGTGCGGACTGTGTTAAAGGATAAAGATCAGTGCGAATTCATCTGAAGTCTAAGTGCAAATATATATGATTAGTTCAAAGGGATATTATATGCCAGAAGCAAAGCTATAGGGTTCGGTTCCTGACAAGTGTACTTGAAGTCTAAGAGTTGAAGACCTTCAGTGCTAAGTGATCATTATTGAATTTGTATTCTACTACTGTCAGGTGTGATCTAAAGCTTATTATCTGTCATTCTTTATTGACTCTGCATATCGGTCTAGTGTTGGACCTTATTGTAATTGTAAAATTACCACTGTTGCATCAAATATAAGAGAGATCTTTGTTGCTGGGTTTTTCTCCCTCAAGAGGAGGGTTTTCCCAGGGTATATGCTGTGTTATTTTGTCTGATTTTTGAATTACTCTCTGTGCATTTAATCTGTTCACTTAATTTAACATGGTATCAGAGCAGGTTTGAGGATCGTGATCAGATTATTGCCTAACATCATACCTTCGGTTACTCACTAATACTGTCAGCCAAGATGGTGAGTGGTTTGAAGGTTGAAGACAGACTCGAAGGTGCAGCTAATTTCACCTCGTGGAGATTTAGGATCATGCTCACCTTGTGTGAAAATGAATTGGGTGACTTCTTGGAGCCTAACATTTCTGAACCTGAGGAGGCAGAGGAAAAGGAGTGGCTGAAGAAAGACATCAAAGCAATGAAGATTCTGGTTGACTCAGTCAAGGACCATATTGTACCTATCATTTCTAAGTTGAAGACAGCAAGAGATATGCTCAAGACCTTGGAAGAGATGTACGAAGTCAACAATACCAGCCGAGCCCTTGCACTAAAGCATCAATTGCATCATGTGAAGATGTTAAAGGGAGAATCTGTTGCTGCATACTTCATGAGAATTTCAAATTTGAGAGACCAGCTCTCTACAATTGGGAATTTAGTTGATGATAAGGATTTAACCATGCTCGCCCTCAATGGGCTGCCTTTGTCCTGGGAATCCTTCATTCAAGGAATCAATGCAAGATCAAAACTGCCTAAGTTTGATCGTCTAAGATCTGATTGCATTCAAGAAGAATCAAGGTTAGTGGCAAGAGGCGTTGGTCAAAGTTCAAAGAATGATGACATTCATGTTCTCGCCTCTCATGTCTCAAAGAAGAAAGGAAAAGATGGAAAGAAAGGCTTCTTCAAAAGGAATCGGGACAAGGGAAATAATGATGCACCTCCATCCAAGAAGAAGAGGGATATGTCCAAGATACAATGCTTTAGATGTGATGAGTTTGGGCACTTCGCCAAGGATTGCCCAACTAGGTCTAATCAGCATGCTTCTTTTGCAGATGCGATTAAGTCCTCTCCTCAGAAGGACTCTAAAGACTTTCTATTTTGAATCATGGGCCTGTGTTCAATCTGCAAAGTTGTGTGTTGATCTGTGCTTAAAATCAGCATAACTTAAAATATATAGATAAGTATTCCTTGTTTATTAAATTGTATCTTTTATCTTGGTTCTTGTGTGAAATAGTTTTTGTACATCCCGATAAACCCTTATTTCCACTATATTCCGTGACCAGTTCATTTAAATGATGTTTTTTCATTTGATTTCGTCTTGATTAAATGTTGCATATAGTATGGAATAATGTTATTCTAACTTGTGAGATGTTTTACCTTGTTATGAGCATATGACTGCCGGTGTCATGTCATGGTGTGCAAGTTTGAAGACTGTTCCTTCGGACAGAGGAGAGACATCATTCGGGGAGGAACTTGGTCGGGTAAACAGTAACGAATACCAAATTGAGCATACACACACATACTATAAATTGAGTAAGCCAAGTCTATTTGTCGAGATAACGGTAAGTCATCCATAGGCTTTAGGAGTCTGGTTTACTTCTTTGTGCTTGTGAGTGATGATTGTTTGTTTATCAAACTTACAGTATTATGATCATTATGAGGATAACGTGAATGGACATAAGTGAATAGGTTAAGTGGGTGTGTATATACATGTATATAGTATACTGAGATATATACGAATATATGTGTATATATATACACACACTACCTATTATCTATGGATAAATAATATTACTATAATATTTGCCTTGGAATATATATATATATATTGAAAGTACGTGGACCGACTGGCAAAATATATATTTGGCAATAAATATGTATATGTATATATATTTATATTTGTTAAATATAAATATAGTTATATATAAGTAATTATATATTAAAGATTATATATAATATTATTATAGTTAGATTAAAATATATAAGAATATTAAATACTTGGGTATTTAATATTTATATGTTTAATATTTAAAAGAACTATAATGATATTTATATATTAAAATATATATAATGAAATTATATTTTATTTTAACTTCTTAATCTATGGAAATTAACTTATTACTTAAATAGTATTTTAAAATCTCTTAAGTGAAAATTAAAGATTATATTTTACTAGGAGTAATTTAGGGAAGTGGATATTCGAGTGGGTAAAATTGTAATCACCTTACATAGTAAAATCTTTATTAATGAATTTAGAAATATTTGGTTTTGATTTAAAAAATGAAATCGATACATGGCTTGGAGTCAAAATTAATATTTTGTTTTTGAACTATGGAATCGGAAATTTTGAGAGAGTTAAATTATTTAGAAATAAAATTCTTCATTAGAAGTAAAAGTGTCAGGGAAACATTTGATGAGAATACGTTTTTAAAAGGAGTCAATCGAGTGAAAATAAAAAAAGTTTTCATGAAAATGCGTGAAAGAAGATCTTGTGAGGAAGGAAAAATTTGGAGGCATGAAGTAGAAGGAAGGAATGAATCAAAGCGGGACATACGGCCAAGAAAATGTCTAGCGATGGATTGATCACGGGTTCGACATATCATTTTAGACGAAGTTTTCAAAACATTTTATTTCAAGAAATAACCTAAAATCTAGGCGCTATTTGTCAATCCAGCCATGTGAGAGTGAAGAAGTCTTAAACTTCTTTGGCCCAAAGGAGGGTGGTCACACAGTCGATGATGACTTAGGGTTTAAGGAATCCATGAAATGTCCTTTTAGTGTTTCCTAAGCACTTTGTTGTCAATTTGCATGCCTTCATAAGAAATTGATGTCTGATACGAATTAGGGCCCCTGCCATAATGGCGCCTTTCACTCTTCTCAACTCACCTCTTACCAAATTCTGAGTTTCACACCTTTGAACAATGCGAGTTTACTAATTTCATTCCATATCATTTTACTACACGAGTTTTTCTGTATTCTTTGAGTTTGATAAGCCTGATGAAATTATTTCCAGCATTTACCAGTCACAGTGAATTAAGTCATTTTGAGTTTAAAGTGAGGAATTTGTATAGCTGAGTAGGAATTCGGTGGTGGAAACACGTCTGAGAGAAGAGTTATAGGAATTCACTATAGAGTGAAATAATTTCATTAAAAGAAGCCATATTTAGTTGAAACCCTGGAAGCTTATTTGAAGGAGAATCTAGAAGAGCAAATTTGGAAGGAGAAGCTTTAAAAACAGGCATGAATCCTCCTAAGTTTATAATTTTTATTGAAGTGTTGTTTCCTTTTTGATCTTGTGATTGCTGTTTTCAATTAGCTCTAATAGGAAAGAACTGTTTTGATGAATAATTAAAGCAATTCATTTAAGAAGAAAATGTGAAAAGGATTCAATGATTAGGGGGAAATTGTGAAAAAGGGATTATTTGGATAAAGTGCTTAAGGGATTAGATTATTTCTCTTGCATTAAAACGAAATAATGAAAAAGATAAAAGGGAAGGATTTATTCGTATTTTGAATGATTATTGCATGTTGTGTATGATCTCTATATATGGAGAATACGTAAACGTACTTATTATATCTACTAGGATCAAAATGATGGCAGAATCAAGTGAAGTCTTTTAGCTTAAGTTATTAGGATAACTGAGACAAGTTAAATTACTCCTAGGATAAAGAATTCCTAGTTAGAATTGTTACAGACTCTTGAACACTATTTTTCATTTCCTAGTAGGTTAGTAGTTGTAGGATGCAATGGGTTGGTTCATAGCTAGAAGACAACCTAGTATTAGGCATGGTCAAATGACTACTGAGTAGTGTTTATGATAGATGACCCAGCCTATTGAGAATCTTGGGGCCGAGAATACTTTGGCCAAAGTAGTGAAAGGTACAACATCCACCTAGATGTGAGATAGTTGAGACTACACTGTCAGTTCATTGTGATCCGAGTACTAGATCGAGATTGTGAAATAGCAAGGTTCTAGTTAAGTAGGACACAGCACTATGCTCAGTTGGTAATCGTTAAAGGATACCCTACCAATCTCTTCTTCGAAGGGAGGGCCGTTCATTACAAAATGATCGTGCGAGGGACCGAATTATAAGTTCGTGGTTTAGTGATATTTTCTCTTCCACGGTGTGGAGTATGCAGAATTTGAAAGGACGGAACTCCTGGACCTTCTTACTTCTATTTGTGCAAAAGCTTATGAGCTATGTATGTAACTGTATTCCTTTTTAACTCTGATTTATATTTGCAATGAAAATGAAATTCATGAGGAAACATATTGTAACTTGCACATGTTTATCAATAAAGAAAGGAAGAAATTTATTGTAATATCTTTGTTATATGTTACTTTTACATGTTTAAAGTGAAAATGGGAAAGTTTTTAATTTACGCAGAATTGGGTCGTAACATGTGGTATCAGAGCTACCAGGTTCTGCACTGAAACCTATGAGCTCATTACGCAATAATGCGTAAACCTTATCAGAAGATAACGGTTGAAAAGTTCTTGTGCCACAACGGCAAGAGAAAAGAACTTAGAAAAGTGAAAAGGAAAATGTAATCCTTAGTAACTTATGAAAATTGAAACGAGTTAAGAGTTATCCTTAGAAAAGGAACTCCTAAACCAACAAATGTCACCTAGAATTGCGGAAGTATATGCAATTAGGTTAGGCAAAAAGGTTAGGATGAATAAACAAGTTATACCTTTATCCAACGAAATAGTTTTATAACTTCAAGGAATGAGATAACCTTTTATAGTTGTAAGCTATAGTTATAAAGAGTCAAAAAAATTTGGATTTGGTATAGAACAGCTTTGAGACTATGAGAACTTGAGAGTAAAACAAGAGAATTAATGACGGAGTTAAGACATCAAAGCGACAACGGAAATTGTCGGATGAGAAACCACTATAACCTAGAAAAAGATAAGAGTAAGAAGCTGCACGGAATGTGGCAAGGTAATGTCCAGTATACCAGAAAGTGAAGATCGGAAATCATCATTGGTAGAACATACATACTCTCTTTAGATTCTAGAGGAAAATGATAGAACATGAAATAGATCAATCTGATTATGTTAGTAGAACTAACATAAAGTTCTAAGTGGATAAACTCATGAAAGAAATCAACGTTTACAGGATTTTGATTTATGAACAAGTAGTTGCTTAGAATCCTGAAAAGGGTATTTCAGTTTAGCAAACAAACCATGATCATACTTGAAATATTCAGTTGAGCGAATGTACAAAATATTATAGTCAATAAGCGAAAGTGATAAACCAAAACTTGAATGAAAATCTTGTGAATGCATGCTTATATGTTTTCCAAAAGATAGTAAAAGTTTAATTAGGCTAACTTGTATTAAACATTCAGGTTAAAGTGAACTATTAAATCATGGTGAAAGTGTATGAGAGGACAAGAAATATTCCTGGAACAAGTCGTGAAGAGGAACAAGAACCAACAGGAATAGAAGCTAAGCTGGAACAGATTCTGGCGAGATTGTCCAACCTTGAAAAGACAAAAGCAGTTGAGATACCTGTCACCAATAATGAAGAGGAAAGTTCTTCGCATGGAGAAGGCATTAATCATAACCATGAGAAGGAGAAATCTCCAACTCCATCTATTGAGAAGAAGAAGAAACAAGTGTCCACTGAGTTAACAAAGGATATGAAGAAGGTATACCCTCCAAAATTTGATGGAAGTGCCGGAGGTGATGAAGCTGAGGTATGGTTAGTACAAATGGAAAAGTACTTTGACATAAGAAATTATGACGAAGTTACTAAAGCAGCTTGGGGTGCTTATCAGTTAGCAGGAGAAGCCTCCAACTGGTGGATAAACAAGAAACTGGAATTGGATATAAATTCCTGGAAACTGACTTGGAAAGAGTTCGTTGAAATCTTCCGCAAGCGGTGGTTGCCACAACTCTATTATGACCAAAAACTTTCTGACTTCCAAGAATTGAGGCAAGGGACCATGTCAGTCAACGAGTACTGGGAGAAGTTCACTCGGCTTCTGCGATATGTTCCTATCTATCATAAAGATGAACGATTCCGGATCAAGAAATTCATCTTGGGACTAAACAAAAATATTGGAGGTGAAGTCGATATGCATGGTCCGACCACAATGGACCTTGTGTATGAAAAATCCATAAAGCAGGAACAAAAGCTTAAGGCAGACTCCAATCAGTATGAAGGAGAAGAGCAAAAGAAGGAAACTGAAGTCCCCGAAAAGATTGCCCCCAAGAAGGATGAATTTGCGCAAGATGCAGCAAGGAAAAAGGGGAAGAGATCTCGCTTCAATGAGAAGGAATTCAGAAAAGACTGGAAAAGAGACAACTCAAGGTATAATGACACTAGAAAAGCTAGTGAAGGTGATAATAAGACTTGGGAAATCATAGAGAAAAGAGGACCAAGAGCAGGATGCTTTATTTGTAGAGGTAATCATTACGCAAATGAATGCCCCAACAAAACTTCTGGTACACAACATGGCAATCCACTGCCTACTCAAAAAGTCATGTTTCAGCAAAGGAAAAACACTGCCATGAGTGATGGACAAGTTGATGTCCAGATTACGCCAATAAAACATTCTTGAAGCTTTCAAGAGTGTAGAATAAATGTAGAGTCATGTTTTTATGCTTTTGAATAATACCTTAGTTCATCGGGGACGATGATTCCTAAGGGGGGAAGTATGTTACATCCCGATTTTATAGCTACTATTGTATAGGGCAATTGATTGTAATGTTTGAATCTTGATGATGAATAAAACATGGTTGATCTCGTTATTAAATGAATGAGTTCTGTTTAAATGATGATTTCATTTGATTGTTACTTCTAAATGATTAGTCTTGATTAAATGTTGCATATAATTATGGAATAATGTTATTCTAACTTGTGAGATGTTTTTACCTTGTTATGAGCATATGACTGCCGATGTCATGTCATGATGTGCAGGTATGAAGACTGTACCTCCGGACAGAGGAGAGACATCATTCGGGGAGGAACTTGGTCGGGTAAACAGTAACGAATACCAAATTGAGCATACACACACATACTATAAATTAAGTAAGCCAAGTCTGTTTGTCGAGATAACGGTAAGTCATCCATAGGCTTTAGGAGTCTAGTTTACTTCTTTGTGCTTGAGAGATGATTGTTTGTTTATCAGACTTACGTATTATGTTCATAACGTGAATGGGTCTAAGCGAATAGGTTAAGTGGGTGTGTATATACATGTATATAGTATACTGAGATATATACGAGTATATATGTGTATATATATATATATATATATACACTATCTGTTATCTATGGATAAATAATATTACTATAATATTTGCCTTGGAATTTATATATATATATATTGAAAAGTACTTGGACCAACTGGCAAAATATATATATTTATATTTGTTAAATATAAATATAGTTATATATAAGTAATTATATATTAAAGATTATATATAATATTATTATAGTTATATTAAAATATATAAGTATATTAAATACTTGGGTATTTAAATATTTATATGTTTAAAAGAACTATAATAATATTTATATAATAAAATATATATATAGTGAAATTATATTTAAACTTCTAAATTTATGGAAATTAACTTATTACTTAAATAATATTTTAAAATCTCTTAAGTAAAAATTAAAGATTATATTTTACTAGGAGTAAATAAATATAAAAATATATTTATGAATTTTATATTACCAGGAGTAATTTGGGGAAATTAGATATTACCGTGGGTAAAATTGTAATCACCTTACATAGTAAAATCTTTATTAATGAATTTAGAAATATTTGGTTTTGATTTAAAATATGAAATCGATACATGACTTGGAGTCAAAATTAATATTTTGTTTTTGAACTATGGAAATCGAAATTTTGAGAGAGTTAAGTATTTGAAACATAAAAATTCTTCATTAAGTAAAAGTCGAAACATTTGATAAGGAAAAATACGTTTTTAAAAAGAGTCAATCCCGTGAAAATAAAAATAAAAAAAAAAACGTTTTCATGAAAAATGGCGTGAAGAAGATGCGCGCAGGAAGGAAAAACGCGCTTGAAGCGCATGGGCAGAGAAGAATGAATCAAACGCGGTTCCTCTGGCAAAGAAAATGCAACGTGGATTGATGCAGGTTCGACATATCATTTGGAACGAAGTTTTCAAAACATTTATTTCAAAATAACCTAAAATCTGGAAAACGCCTTGCTGTCAATCCGCCATGTGAGAGCTGAAGAAGTCTTAAACTTGCTGGCTTAAAAGGAGGTCGAATCACCTGCAATTCGATGACTTAGGGTTAAGGAATCCGCCAAATGTCCTTTTGACTGTTTCTAAGCACTTTGTTGTCAATTTGCATGCCTTCATAAGTGGAAATCTGTTGCAATTCGGGCCTATATAATGACGCCTTTCACTCTTCTCAACTCACCTCTTGCAAATTACGAGTTTCACACCTTTGAGAGCAATCTGAGTTTACTAATTTCATTCCATATCCATTTTTACTACCTGAGTTTTCCTATATTGCTGAGTTTGATAAGCACAGTAAATTATTTCCATCATTTGCCAGTCACAGTGAGTTAAGTCATTCTGAGTTTAAAGTGAGGAATTTGTATTGCTGAGAAGGAATTGAGTGGTGAAAACACGTCTGAGAGAAGAGTATAGGAGTTCACTATAGAGTGAAATACTATCATAAAAGAAGCCATATTTAGCTGAAACCCCAGAAGCTTATTTGAAGGAGAATCTCGAAGAGCAAATTTGGAAGGAGAAGCTTTAAAATCAGGCATGAATCCTCCTAAGCTTATAATTTTTATTGAAGTGTTGTTTCCGTTTTGATCTTGTGATTGCTGTTCTCAATTAGCTCTAATAGGATTGAACTGTTTTGATGAATAATTAAAGCAATTCATTCAAGAAGAAAATGTGAAAAGGATTCAATGATTAAGGGGAAAATTGTGAAAAAGGGATTATTTGGGTTAAAAGTTTAAGGGATTAGATTATTTCTCTTGCAATCAAAACGAAATAATGGAAAAGATAAAAGAGAAGAATTTATTTGCATTTCCAATGGTTTTTGCATATTTGTGTATGATCTCTATATATGGAGAATACGTAGACGTACTTATTATATCTACTAGGATCGAAATGATGGCAGAATCAAGTGAAGTCTTTTAGCTTAAGTTATTAGGATAACTGAGACAAGTTTAGTACTCCTAGGATAAAGAATTCCTAGTTAGGAGGAATTGATACAAGACTCTTGAACACTGTTTCCATTTCTAGTAGGTTCGTATGATTGTAGGATGTCTGGGATGACGGATTCACCCATTGAAGGACAAACCTATGCGTAGAGTAAGGAAGCCTTAAGTCAAATCGACCCTGAGTAGTGTTCATGATAGATGACCTTCATTCGAAGTACTGAATGAGAATACTTTGGCCAAAGTAGTGAAAGGTACAACATCCACCTAGATGTGAGATAGTTGAGACTACACTGTCAGTTCATTGTGATCCGAGTACTAGATCGAGATTGTGAAATAGCAAGGTTCTAGTTGAGTAGGACACAGCACTATGCTCAGTTGGTAGTCGTTAAAGGATACCCTACCAATCTCTTACCGAAGGAGGGGCCGTTCATTACAAAATGATGTCTTGAGGGACATTATAAGTCAAGTGGTTGGCCGAGAGTGATGTTTCTCCTCCTCAGCAAGCGGCTGATATACCAAGATTTGAAAGGACGGACTCCTGGACCTTCTTACTTCTATTTGTGCAAAAGCTTATGAGCTATGTATGTAATGTATTCCTTTTTAACTCTGATTTATATTTGCAATGAAAATGAAATTCATGAGGGAAACTCATTGTAACTTTCATTACGCGTAACTCATGAAAGGGAAGAATTGTGCAATATCTTTGTTATATATGTTACTTTTACATGTTTTAAATGAAAATTGGAAAGTTTTTGAATTCGATGAATTGGAGTGCGTAACAAGTTTAAGAGATTATTATCTCTCACGGTGCGTTTCTAGGATAAAAGATCCTTTTGAAGATTTTAATTCACGAGTTTCGTGTTTAAAGTCGATGTGACTTTGAGATAATGTGAAAGAAGCATTCTTCGTTGTGATGGAGTTGATCACATCGATATCTCTCTCCATTGCATGCTTTGTGATAGAATCTTAAACTCTTGAGAGAGTTGGTTCTACATATCACTTAACGCATTCAAGAAATCTGTAGTTGTGCAGATCATTCTTTTGTTGTGCAAAGTTTGGCACTCTCAAGAGGAGTAAAAGATGAACAAAAGAATTATATTAAATCACATAGAGATAAGTTCCTTATTCCCTCAGCTTAATCTTTTGATATATCTCTCTTTAGAATGATCTACTTATTTATGTTCTAACATTGTGCATAAATTCTTATGTATTCATACTATAACCTAAGATAGTAAACCTTGTATGATTCGAGTCTTGATATTTCTTTGGATGGTCATAAACTGTTAATAATCTCTCTCCAAATTCCTTGTGAACAGCTAGAAGCAGAAAAGTGACGAGAGATTTCTTAGCGATGAAAAGACTAAGGCATTTTATGAGGAAGTTATGCTAACCAAAGAAATGATCAAGCATGAAGTCACAACTTTCAGCCATGGGACTGAGTTGATGGCTGGAGGGAGTTCACTTCCAGAAGCCTTCTTTGGAATCTCTGAAGCAGGGATCAAGAGGGAGTTTTGTAACTCACTGAGAAGAAGTGAAGATTACTGTGTTGCAAAGCTAGGTGCTAAATCCTTGAAAGTTTCCCTCAGCTGTTGAGATCAGAATTGCTCAAGACTGTCATCTGTTTTCTTTTGTCATTGGTAGCTCTGCAAACCTATTCAGATTAGTGAGACCTGGAATGAGGTCAAGGAGGACTATCTTGAACTCTCTACAGTACCAGAGGTGTGCGCTGGAAAAACATTTTTTCTAAGTCAAAGTGTGCACTCAATCTTGGGCGAAGAGGTCAGAAGATTGATGCAAGTGCTTGAAGATTCAGAAAGAGCTTACTGAGCCTACAGAAGATGGTAATCTTGTTGCAGCTAAGCATATCCTGAGATACTTGCGTGGCACAGTTGGATATGGATTGAGGTATTCTTTAGGTTGGGACCGCTATGACTTTCTGGTGTAGCAGGAAGCAGTCTTCAGTAGGACTGAGTACAACAAAGGATGAGGTATATTGCAGCTTGCATGGCAACTCGAGAAGCAGTGTGGCTTCGTAAGCTCCTTGCAGGATTGTTTGGAAAATCAATGGAGCCTACTATTATTCATTGTGACAATCAGAGTTGTGTGAAGCTTTCTGTCAAACCTGTGTTTCATGACAGCTCCAAGCATGTTGAGATCAAGCATTGCGGAAGGCAGTACAGTTGAGGTACAACAACA
>VDFB02362255.1:0-13412 GCA_007258455.2 Sequoia sempervirens
CTTTGAACATTGAAAGCTGCAATCTCCAAAGAAAATCAATGCCTCATAAGGAAGATATGAGCCAAAATCGTGGCTCTCTCAATGCTGCTGTGTATGACTGGAATTGCTTCTCAAAATCATGTCACTATAGCGCGGGTACTGTAGCTTAGTATTGTTCACGTGCACTGTAGCGGGTACTGTAGCAAATCAGCACTGTAGCGGGTATTGTAGCAAATCACTGTTCACGCCACTGTAGCAGCCAACACAAATTTTGAACTCTGATCACCAGTGACTGTCAATGATGAATCTTCGGGTTTGCACTTGATAGACCTTCGATAATCTTCAAACCCTAGATAAAATCTTCGCCTTTAAGCACAAATGAAAGGACGGAATTATCCTCTCCTCAATTTGCAACCCTTCAAGAGATCTTTCACTCCCTCAGTTATGCTATCAATAGGAAGTTTTCGTTTCCTATGATCAAAGAAGAAAACTGTAAAAGCCCTAGGCTCCACAATAAAATTCAATCAAAATAATATTCATCAACTGATGCTGAGAATGAGCTCTTGCCTCTCTTTTTATTCTTTCCTTAAGAGAGCTAAAACACCTTCCTGGCCAATGTGGGATAAAAGATTTATTCCCACATTAAATTATTCACTTAATGCACTTTATTATATTAAAGTGACTTTATTATTATAAAGTTACTTTATAACTTTATAATAATATTAAAATATTAAATAAATCACTTAAGTCACTTAAACTTTAATATCTCTTGATGTACTTGTCTGATTGTTAAGCCGTCTGAGCCAAGAGTCGACTCTCCCTATTCTCCATGTGATTGGATGCCTATTTAAAAATAGAAACCCTAAATAGTGACTTACTATAAATAGTAAGTATGTGAAACTAAGTCTAGAAATAGTTGCAAAGGCCCAATCAAGGTCGACACTGCCAATATGCTTTGCTCAGGTGTCTTTCTATTAATAGGAACCCTGACTCTCCCAAAATAGTAACTTACTATAAATAGTAAGTGTGCCAATCTGAGTCAAATAACCTGTGCAAAGGCCAAAACCTGAATCTAGCTGAAGAGTAATGTCTCTAAATCACCGGTAACTGCCATAGAAGACCCTCTATCCATAACTGTTAGCCTACGAGGGTCAAATGATAGGCTAATCCTTACGAACTTTGATGCTCGCAAAATAGGGACATTACAAAATGGAAACAAATAGATTTTACAGGATGTGAGACATGTTCCCAAGCTAAAAAGAAATCTGATTTTTGTAGGTCAGCTTGATGCTCAAGGATGTAGCATCATCTTTTCTTCAAACACTTGGAAGGTGACCAAAGGAGCCTTGGTGATTGCAAAGGGCTGCAAAGTGGGTACTTTATATGTGCTAGACAGTCACGCTGAAGTGGGAGCTGTGATGGTGGTTGTGGATAGCAGGATGGAACTTTGACATAAGAGGCTTAGACATATGAGCAAAAGAGGACTTGAAATCATGCTCAAAAGGGATCAACTTTCAGGTTTGAAATCCATTGATTTGGAGTTATGTGAGCATTGCATCTATGGCAAACAAAGGAAAATCAGTTTTTCGAAGACTGGTCATGACATGAAGACAAAGCCTTTGGAGCTAGTGCACTCGGATGTGTTCGGTCCAACCAGTGTTATAAGACTCGGACTCGCCTCGGACTCGACAAGCCAATTTTTGACTTGGACTCTGACTCGGACTTGGAGCCTAGACTCGGCAAATAGAAAAACCCAAGAAATTTAGAGATTTTTAAGGATTTAAAACTTGTTTTATGCACCCTTTAATAAATAAACCTTAAAGACACAATAACATCATCAAATATAAATTACTATGATCCCATACATAAACATACATCGATCACATAAGTATAAACACAAATTTTAGCTGAAGGAAATAACACATTCAGATAGATAAATATTGTCAAATGTATACAAAACTCATGGAATATGAAATCCATGGCATCAAAACAAATATCAAAACTAAAAATATAAGTCTATGGCTTAGAAGATCTTGCATTACTCATCCCAACATCACAACAAGTCATGCGCTAGTGTATAAGATAGGTCCTAGATGATGATGTAGCCATGATATTTGCTTACGTCTCAATGTTTGGTGTGTATATTCAAGTGAGGAATTTATTATTAAAATTTTATTGTAGCCTTCAAGATTGCATGTTTTGTTGTCTAATGTATGAAACAAGATAATCCTTGATTATGGCTTTGGTATTGTGTTGGTGTCGTTTTATCATCCACAGGCCTACGAGGGCAAAATCCAAAGACACTCTATCCTCTCTTGAAAAACCACCGGTATGCTAAGATTGCGAAGATCATATATATGCGTGATTCAAGGTTTCTTTTTGTAGTCCTCACGACATGTGGGATAAGCTCAATGGCTAGTAGCTGATTTGCTTCTAAGTAATAAAGCAAGAGGGGACTTCACTTGAGAATCTTCTAAGTTTAGGACTTAGGGAATCTATCATTGAAGGCTTTCTTCACTTTAAGACTTTCAATGTGGATCTCAAAAAAATGGCAAAAGGATAGGGTTTAGGAGAATCTAGTCTATGCCTAAGAACTCAAGAGACAATAAGGATTCGGTGAAGGGAATAAACCACACTTGTTTCGCCTCCTGTTGGACAACATACGCAAAATGGGTGCAATCTTCAAGGGTTGTGATAATAATTTTCAAACCTCGAATGAGGCTGAAGTTAAGCTTCCACAATTAAGAGCTCAGGCTAACTTTACGCATCGAATGCAAATCATCCATTTGAAGAAAGTATGAGCTATACTTCACCATTGAATCAATACGATCAATCTCTCATTCACTTAACCAACTTTCAAAGCAAATTCTACTTAATCTAATTCTAACTTTAATCTATGGCGGAAGAAGATATGCAACCTCGCTTACTATTTGACAATAAAAGTTGTTCAAAGCAAATCATGCATAAGAGCTTTTATTATTTGAAATAGTCTCAATGCAACAATCTCATACTCTGTCTCCACACATTACAAATGAGGGGGCGAGCTCAATTTATAGGCTCCCCAATTACAATTCAATGGCCAGATTGATTTCAAATGCTTGGCCGAGGGTCTAAAAGCAGGGAAACCCTAATTAGGGTTTGTCACTTTTCGACCAATGAAAATTACATTCGAGGACACTTGTCCTTTTGCTAAATATAAATCAACAACAAAATAGAAAGTTGTTGCATGTTGATTTGGAACAATTTGATTGGTTGGAAGATGACGAGGCGCCACCTCAGCGTGTTGGATGCCTTCCTTGGTTGCTTCGTTTTTCTTCCACGTGCTTGCCTTAGAATATTTTCCTTGCCGATGACTTTGTCCTTTGTGCTTGTTCCTTCCTAGCTTAGATCTTGGAGCTCCTTTTGAGACTTTGATTTCTTCTTCTTGCTGTACTAGAATCTTTGAGGTCTGGAAGTCCCCCCTTGGAGCAGGTGTCTGGACTTGAAGTTGGTTGCTTTGAAATTCCTCTGGCAGGCTGGGTTGATGTTATCCTTTGGATTTCCTCTTTGAATTCTCCAATTTGTCTTAGAAATTGTCTAAACATGGAGATTTGAACTTTTGGAACACTCTTCTTGTCACCATCTGATTCAGTTAGAGTTTGTTTTAATTCTTGAGGACTGAAATCCCTCAAGAAGTTGCCCTGATTGCTTCAACAGGTCTGGGATTGTAGATGAAATCCTTCCAAGATGTCTGGATATCCGTTCAAGTGTCTTAAATTTGGAGAAGAATGCCCCTGTGCTTTTGCCATGATAGAGGAAATTGGAATTTTCTTTGTGAAGTATTTCCCATACTTAGCCAAATTTTGGCTATTCAAGTTCATTTTGTACCACCTTCACACGGACTATTCAACATTTAGCCAAGGTTTTGGATGAACTTTGCCTGTGGATTTTTCTTCAATTTTGAATTTGGCTTGTGCTATGTAGGACAAATTCCATCCTTGGACAAGGATTTTATTCATTTCCTCTTTACTCCTCTTCATCCTTCCTGTTTTTTGTCCAACACTTAGTGAATTCTTCTCCCCAAGGTATCAACACTTAGCCAATTTTCTGAGTTTTAGCTAATTTTCTCATCCTCTCCTTGGGCGGACGTTACATGAGCTTGGACGTTTTCTTCAATCAAAGTCGGACTTCATGATGCTCAAGACATTTTCTTATCCAGGTTAGACTTTATTTTGCCTTGAACATGCCTTACAAAGGTTTGGACATGCTATGCTTAGGCAAGGTTGGACTTTCTCATGCTTGTCCCATCCTTTTTCCCTCACTCCATTTGGCTTGAAGCAGACTTGCCACCATTCCACGCCATTGCTTCTTCTTTGAAGATACACCTCGTGTCGTCATCCACCTGCAAGAAATAAAATAAACAAATTCAGATTTTCTCTCTCCTGAATTCTAGCTTCGAAGTTAAATTTTTAACACTCTCTCTCCTGAAGTCACGGTGAATTTTGTGTCGAATTTATCATTTCAAAGCGAATTCCATACTCTCTTTGCAATTTTCATCTTGGCACGGGCATATTCCATATTTAATTCTCCATTTTAATCTCCCGAAGTCGGAATTCTCACTGATTTTCCATACTCTCTCTCTAGAAGTCGAACTCTTTGAGACTTGTTTTATTTATTTGATCAAGGCAAACTTTCAAGACTTTTGTCATTTATTTTTTATCCAATCTCCTCTTCATTTTAGCAAAACCCTAGTTTCCCCCTATTTTCGAATCTGACTGTTTTTCTGAATGTTTTGAGTATTTTTGGTTTTTTGACTATTTTTGGGTTTTTTGCATGAATAATGAAAGAATGCGATTTTGATAGAAATACTGAATAAATTCAAATAAAATAATATATCTCTGAAAATGATGAAATCTATTGATACTTCTTATACTAGATCATTTACTCAACTTCTCGAACGTTTACAAATAAGATCCACGTACATGCAAATAAAAAGGCAATGAATTTATTTGATGAAAAAACCTGATTTGCTGTCATAAAAGAATGTCCTTGATTTGGTATGGCTACAATAATCACTCCTTTCTCCCACCTTCTGATGATCAACAATGATGCCAGATGCATGGGCGCCACTACTGGTGAAGACTGGAAGAAAAAATAAGAAGCGCCTTTCTCAAGAGATAAAGTACGGCTTGTGAGATGGTACAACCAGGTACAGGAAAGTACAACCCTATCAACAGTAGCAAGTACAATTGTACGACCTTCCTGAAATCAATGTCCAGTCACAAGAATATGATGCGCCTTGATGTAAATATGCCTTCTGGAGGAAACCCTAAATCAAAACTCTGATAAGGAATGATCTGTGAAGCTCTATGATCTCTTCTGGATGAAGAAACCTCTTTGCTGGCAATAGATCAGATGATATTGCACACCCTCTGAATCGCTCTCAACTTTGGAGATGGCTCATTCCCCAATGCACTAAAGTGAAACCCTTGAAAGCCCCAGTGCTCACAGTTGAATACTTCAACAATTTCAATAAACAATAATCATAATGGCTCAAATTCAATGAAAATGCCTTATGCGAAAGTCACGGATTCCTCAATAATAGGGATTATTAAATAATTCAACTTCTTATTCTTTTAATATTTCAATAGTCTCCAGCCAAATTTTAATAATAAAATATAATCATCAAAATGGCCCCTTTCCATGATGGGAGACCCCTTCACTGAAATCACTTAAGTTATAATAAAATATTATAACTTTATATTATAAGCTTCCACAATTAATATTTAATTAAATCAATTAAATATTAATATCTCTCTTAATATTCACCCGATGCTCGAGCCGTCTGAAGCTGACGAATAAGGAAGTGATTCTGCACGTAATCCATCCATATTGCTAAAAATAGCAGGGGTCCCACGCTGAGTGCTGAATACTACTAAAAAGAGCAACTCAGGCTAGAAGTGTCCGAACGAGCCCGAACGAAAGCCAACTGATCACAAACTAACAATCTGAAGCTGAGCCAAGCTCCAATATGACCCCCTATCCAACCTATCAGCCTACGAGGGTCGCATAATAGGCTAATCCTGTGCTCTGAGAGATGTCAACTAGAAGGGGACATGACAAACCAACTATTTCTAACCACTTGTAAGAGACATGTAAGGTTATTTCACCTAGATAGGGAGTTACATTTGAATCTCTTGTTGATAGGGGCTAATGGTAAACAACAAGAGTTACATTTTAATTCTATAATTACTCTTAGAGAGTGGGTCATGGGTCCAATTTGAACTAGTTGGTCCAAGACTTGGTTCATGGTTTTGATAAATGATTTGTGTTTTCCAAGACTTCCTTGGACTATATAATGAGAGCTTGGGATGGCTATTGTATGATTAGTTTTATGTAATGTTATGTTAAAAAATTCCTTCATATACATATAGTGTTAAACTCTATTGAAGCACTAAAACTCATAGAGTCTATTGTAAGCTTATCTAAATAATAATACATTGGGTGTGCTTTGGAGATTTATTTTTTTCCCTTTTCAAGGTTTTCCCATGGTATATCTTATATCTTTTGGCATTACTCTACTAAAATTATTGTACATATCTAATGTACTTGCATTGCTTCTCTTTTTGGGTTAAGTAGGATTTATTTGTATTCCCATTCATTTATCCTAGATCCTTAATTATAGGGGATCCCAAATCTCTTCATCAATGAACATGCAATTTTCTTGCAGTTGTTCATAGGGCTTATTGTGGTAGGAAGTTATAGTTTAAGCAATAATTTTAACTCTAGAACAATATTTAGTCTTTAAAATCAAATGTGACCAAATTATTATATCATTTCTTGGATTGAGGGAGGTTGATATATATATATATATATATATTGAACCTAATAGTTGGTTAGACCTAATATACAAATTATTAATCATAAAAGTTAGTTTTACATAAAAAGTTATTGGCAACTAATACAATACTAAAAATTCTCCTATCATGTGCCTCACATCTTAAGTATTCTTGATCCTTTTTCATGCTCTACCCTATCAAACAAAGAATGTAACTTCTATGGGTCTTACAAAGAGATTATCCTCCCTCTCATTGTCTAACATGACCATTTGGTTATATTTCCTAGGCTTCCTAACCCACATCTATGCCCCAAAAGATTAAGCTTTCTTGGGATTCATTGATGAAAGGATGATCCATCCCCTCTAACCTCAAAATAACCTAACTCTTTTTGTAGTGCCACACATAAGGAAACTCATTTAAAAAGTTAATTTATATATAACATGTACTTGTATATAATGTATTATTTACCTTCATAATACTTCTCCATATGTGGGAAAATAAGTCATTTATTCATATTTTTTTGATGATAATTCAAATTGAAAGGAAAGACTAGTGAAGCTCTTAGCATATTATAAGGATAACGTTATGGTATGAGCTACTCTTAAGTTCACATATGCACCCATCAACTAAGTGTAATTACTTTTCTTAAAATATTATGCCAAAAACCATTGACCATTGCCACCATTTTATTTCTCTCAAGGGATATGAATCAATATTCTTATGTTCAACATGGGTCTTTCCAACTTAAGCCACCCCAAATAAATTAATAAGTTTCCTTTGCTATATTTATTGAATTCCAATCTAGAAAAAATAACTTTATAGTGCTTTGTTGATCTGATAAATAAAATAAATAAAGGAACTTGTAGTTGGGTATGGATCAACTTATTTTGAAGATAGAAATAACTTTTCCTCAACTACCTTCAAACTTCAAACTCATTGTAAATCAAAATATATTTGTTGGTAAATAATTAACTAAAAGGATATGAAGAACTAGTTGATATTCCCTTCTCGCCACTTAGTGGTAACCTCTCCTTACAAGTGTGTTTTTATACTTTTGAGAGATTTTAAAACAAGGTTACATAAATGATTTAAGTGATTATTTAGAAAAAGGTAGGAAAAATAACGCTTAATATTTGAGACAATTAATTTTAAAGACTAGATATTAGAATTAACTAATGATTGAAGATTTTAAAAAAAAATTTTAAATACTAAAAAAAGATAATATAAAAATATATAGATGAATTATACCTCAAAACAATAGATCTAAATAAGATTTAAACTAAACTATTATGAAATTTTGAAGTTTTAAAATTTTACAATGTAGATGTATCACATGACCTCAATATTAAAGTGCACAACTACTAGTCCATTCCATTACCATTGCCCACCACTTTTATTTAATTCGACAAATATGAATAGAATTTATGATAACAAAGGTTGTTAGATGTAATTTTGGTTTTATTCAAATTGAATACCATAAGAATAAAGAATTAGATGAAAGATACAACATTTATATTAAAAAAAGAATACCAAGGAGTAAATTTTTCAATTAAAGCCAACAAACAGAAAAAGGATTTTATGAAAGATAGATAAGAAATACATAATATTTAATAAAGGTGACTGATACACCCAATCAGATCTAATACTTAAAACTGTTAGTTTAATATAATTTTGAGTGCGGTCAAGCAGACACTTTCTGGCTCAACAGGGTAATCTTAGAGAAGTAAATTTTTTATTCATCAATCTAATGTGCATAACAAGTGTCCCATTTCTCTGGAATCTAATCAGCAAATCATGTTAACAATGACAATCAATGGGTCAGTTCATAACCGTTAACAAAGTTATAGCCCAAAACTAATTAAAATAGAGATGAATTTAAAGTAGCGTTATCTTTAAGCAAGTTGAGACTGTTGATTAAGGCATTTCTCTTTGCAGTCACCACTGAAATTTCTTCCAAGAGTTTATCGATCGCACCGAGATTGAGAGCCCCCACATCTTTGAGAATCTAGACCTCCAACTCACTGCCCACCAATTTTTTACAAACAAACTAAAGATGCAGAGGAATCCCATCTCCCATCCTTAAAATGACCACTTTCCAGCACGTCCCAATTCTCATCTGGATTTCATATGCTTCCTCCACGCGCTAACTCATCATTTCCATGATGTCTCCCATTTCTACTTCTCCAAAATCGTCTAACACCACCGTCTAAACAGAAAATGGAGATTGCTGCTCAGAAAAATGAAAAGAGAGATGAACTGTTCGAATTTAAATTTCGTTGAAACAGCCGGAAATTTAGGTGTGTTGGAAATTAATAACACCAGGTGGCTTTTGGAGTTTGGTTACATTAAGTTTGGTAGCTATGGCTAGTACAGTCGTGACTTGGAATTCGCTGCCGACTTATGGTACAACCCTGACAAAATCCGTAAGAGTATGCATGAGCCATCGGATGACCATAGCATATCCAATCCCAGACAAATGCATCGTAACCCCAACGGAAAACGAAAAAGAAAAAAAAGCTTTGACCGGTCAAAGCTTAGTGTGTGACACTTAAGCCCAACCGCAAGAAAATGAGGCAAATATTAAAGAGGTGAGAAGAATCCGTGTGGTTGGGGGAGTGTGGATTCAAGACGAGGAGAATTAGAGGCCGGGCATGGGTGCAATGGTGAAAATATAAGAAGGGACAACAAAATGTCCTATGCCATTGCTCAATATCCTATTATATTAATTGGCTCTGTCCTGCAAAGAATAGGTGGTTTTAGAAATTAGTTTTACATTTTAATTTGGGTTAATAAAAATAATATAAATATCCATTCTTTTTTTTATGTAAATAAGATATAAAATTGTTTTGATTTGATCATTGAATTGGATAATGTTTAAGAAGAGAGGTTTCATAAAAATATATGTAAACGATGTTATGAGATATGATGTTGGAGGAATCTATTTTTTGATTTGTAATTTATGTTAAATAGGCATTCTAAGAATAATATCTCTCTATGTCTTTTATATAAATTTTCTAGAAATAAGTATGCTAATAATACTTGTTATTGCAACATGTAAAATAAAGAGTGATTTAATATCCATTAAATGGCTCATACCTATAAGAGTGATAATACATCAATGCGTTTAATGATAAATGAAGAATAGGTTTGATATATACAATATTTAAAGTGGTGTTTAAAAGGAAATAAAGAGTGATGTATATTATTTTATAATTTTTTAACAACTCTTATTGTGTACACTAAAGTGTTTAATGGTAAATGAGGGTTTGTTTAAATTAGAGAAAAAGATATGGTCCCTCTTCATTACAACATTATGTAGAATTATACATCTAACTATGGTTTGTTAAAATGCACCTTTCTTTACCATCAGGATATAAAAAAATAAGATGATAAAAATGTTAAAAAATAATGGTCTAGCTTCATACCTTCCAACAAATTTATATATATTCAAATTTATTTTTCATTCTATTTTAATGATATTTTTTCTCTATAATATTTCATTGGACTACATAAATTATGTAAATTATTTTGTGTTTGGATTTTGATTAAATTGTAGTTTTTATTTAGAATATCCATTACATTGGTGTTTCTTCCAATTGAAACTTGAAAATCCTTTAAAGGATGCCCTATCCTTATGCTTAAGAACTTCAATATTAGTGGCCAATGAATGGGAGATGGATTTTACACTTTTCTTCCCTACACTTCAAGCTCTACAGAACCTAGGAGGGGGATCCTAGGTGATGTTGGATGCAAATATTTAACCTATGGTGAAAAAAAATGTAAAGAACATAAACTTCATACAATATAACAAGAGTGTGTATGGCTACCTCAAATAATGGTACACCCCTTGTTCTCATTTCATTACAGGAATGAAGTTGAGATACAAAAAAAAATAGAACAAAAGCATTTAAAAGTTTGTTTGAATTTAAAGATTGTTTCTAAGAATGGGGAAAGATAACTATGCTGAACCATTGCCTACCATGGGCTGCAGAGTCACATATCATACCTCATATTGCAATACTATAACATAATCTTGATGACCTTCAAGATTCCATCACATTATGACAGAAAGGTCTACTTAATCTTGTCATGAAATTCTACTTAGCAATCCACCTGAAAAATACAATACCCTCATTACCTACTTGCAAGCATTTATACCACTTGTTGAATGGAAAGAAAACAAAAAGACAACTCAAACAACAAATGTTTTTTAAGAACCTCAATAAAATTTTTATTTCAATTCAAAAAGTGTTACATCCTAGACATGGAGATAATCACACAACAGTATGAATTCATATCTATGCATGCAAGTTACAAAAGCATTATCATATATGGATTTACAACATATGGACTTTTAACCTTAGCATTTAACAATTCCAGTATACAACCTCTTTCATGACCAAAACCTAAAGCTAAGAACCTTCCTAGAAATTAAAAGCCCCTACATCTAGCCATGAATTACTTCATATAGAAATGAAGGAGGAAACAAGTCTCAGGCCATAATGTACACATGTCTAAATCCCATTTGACTGATACAAAATATATTCCCCAATGTAGTTATATTTGTAACTCGAGAGGGGGAAATTCATATCAAACAAAATTCCTTAGCAAATTTCTTAAAGAAGATAATTCCCACCCTCCAAAGGGCACCCCTTT
This sequence comes from Sequoia sempervirens, assembly GCA_007258455.2. Lineage (NCBI taxonomy): Eukaryota > Viridiplantae > Streptophyta > Pinopsida > Cupressales > Cupressaceae > Sequoia > Sequoia sempervirens. The sequence goes on from VDFB02362255.1 coordinate 11,454, forward strand.
TATACTATGTCCAAATATTTCCACCTTATTTTATGCCCCAATATAGTTCCTTAACTACTAAGATTACTTTATGTGGCACCTTCCTAATTCCCCTCTGAGTGATAGGAGATGTTGGTGGGTCCCTCACAGGCTAGTGGGGAATGGTTAGGATTAACCTAAATCATTCCATCACAACCATTGATCTGTTAGACATTGATGCTTTGTTGACTTCATGAAAATGGTCCCTATCTAGAAAGGGGCCTCACATAACCTGCCTACCAGCCTGTTGGAATATTTTAATGGATTCTAAAACACAATGAGGGAGCAAGGAATGGTCGGGATCGAATCAAATGATCAAACTACCTATCTTAAAAGCTCAAACTTGCATGTGCAAATGTTAGTAACTTAAAAGTGGGCCTTGGCTAGGTCAATTGGGAATGGGGAACATAAAATCTAGGGTCAATATATTAGAGTGAAGAAAAGACATTAAATCCCATTTAAATTTTGATGTGCAATTATTTTCCATCGATAAAAAGACTGAAAAGACTAGGTAAAGGGGTTGATAAAAAGGATGAGCTCGACAACATAAGTTCAAACTAATGCATAGGTGACAATAGGTCAACTCAAAATTATAAGTAATAGAGTAAAGGCAAGATTTCTTTGAATAAATACAAGATAAACCCTAAACCCTAGACTTTAAAACTCTACCCAACAAATCAAAAGAAGGCTAATGAGGCATCCAAACATAGTTTCAAAGAAATGGAACAAACTTTTTTGAGGGTTCCATCAATGGCTCATGTTTGGGGATGCATGCTCCTTGCAGGCATGGAAAGATTCTGGATCTCTAGGGAGTAGACTAAGTTCCAAGTTCATTGGGTCCTCTGCAACTTCTTTTTTCATTTTTTTAAACCTCATTTGATGGCCCTAGGCCACCAAATGAAAAGAAGAACAAATGTTTGCCTCTATAAAAAATGTTGTTTTTTGTTGTCTATACTAAGCCAAATCTAAAAGCACTTCCATTGTATATCTGAAAACCACAATCACCATTGGAATTCTTAACTACATCATTGTACTTACCAATGCCACATTAATTTTTTCAATTTGATATTGGCAATCAAACCTAACTAAAATCCATAACCATTATGACATTTTACCTTATCCACCTCATTATCATGTTCCACTGAATGCTCATCCAATTGAACTAAACATTGAAATTACCCATAGTGCATTTGATAGTGAACATCATGCATTTTGATATCATTTTTAGTTTGCATATCAAACTTAAAATTGTCATAAACACTTTGTTGTGCATTATGAAAACAATCCCCAGACGCATGACAAAGAAAAAGTTCATATTCAGGACCCTCTCTAAATTGAACACCATGACACAAGAGCACATCTAAGAATTTTTTTTTAACTACATCAAAAAATTCCTTGGTGTCATGGAAATGAAGATCATATGCATCATCAAATCCCAAAATTGGGTAAATGCACTCATCTCAAGTTCAGTAACATAGTCTGATTCATTTTTCAAATGATCATTTAGCTAAATGCAAAATGTTTCAAAGGAAGGCTCAAATAATTTAGAAAAAATAGGGTCAATAGAAAGACACTCATGTGCATGGGTAACTTCATGTGCATCATCAATTGATAAGTATGTTCATCGAAATGTGGGAGATTCATTATAATTTGAATGTTGTTCATTAATAATTGAACAATCATCTCCATTGTCTTGCACACTAATGCACTCCTTATTAAATGAAAAAATGCCCATTTTCATATTTTGTGGACAAGAAACATCAACAAGGAAACTACCATATTCAATTTAATATTGATTAAGATTAAACCCACTATTATTTTCATCATTTGGTTGGTCTACATAGATCACAAAGTTTTTCAATTATCAACACAATCTAAAAATTCATCAAATTGTTTCACGTTATCATTAGGTAATAATGTTGATCCAAGATCCATGTTTTT
>VDFB02362256.1:0-19849 GCA_007258455.2 Sequoia sempervirens
TTGTTGAAGATAATTGAATAATATCTTTTATTAATATTAAATTAGCATAGATAATATCTTGTTTAAATAAATTTTATTAAATAAAAACTGTAGATAAATTTTGTGCTTTTAAAAGCTAAAAAGGACCAATAGGAAGCAGGCTTTTTGAGAAAAGAAAGCAGGGAAGCTTTATTGAGTTTTATTTTGTTTTATTATTATTTTTATGAGAAGATGATTCTCACACAGAGAACTTCTACTATGTGGTTCTGGGATTTGAAAAAGAAAAAAAATAAAAATAAATAAAAAAATTGGTTGATTGAAAACTGGGAAGAATATAATTGTTTTGATAGAGAGATTCGAAGGAGAGCTGCAGGAGAAATTGAAAAGGAGCTTTCAGAAGGGGATTCTTCTTCAGACGAAGGACTCCAGGTTCTATTCTATTGATTTAGTGTTATTTTATTGTTTTGTAAATAAAATTTAGTTGAGTTTGGAAAAAGATCCATCCCTCTATTTCTTTTTTTTGAAAATGAATCTACGAGTTGAAAACCTGTTGTATTAAAACCCTCGTATCATCTGTAGAAAAATTTAGTGAAACCCCTTCGAAAACTTTCAATATAGTTGATAGAAAATTTTATTGATCTGTAGAAAAATTTAGTGAAACCCCTTCGAAAACTTTCAATATAGTTGATAGAAAATTTTATTGTTTTGAAAGGAGAACCATTTTTATTATTGGTTAGATGTGCATGCCCGAATCTGGACTTGTATTTGTTACAGAAAAGAAATAAGTCATTCAAGTTGAACTTGGTTTTACTTGTCAGAACTATATTAGTGTTATTGAAAATCTGTAGTCTTATGATTGTTTGAATCTCTGAGTTAGTATATATATATTGATATACACACATGTATATGTATATACATTTAAACAAGATTGAATATATACTCATATTTTGTTTTGTCTGAATCTTTGGAATAGATATAATTATGAATTTTATATATAATTGTGTTAAATTGTTTATATGAATATTAAGGAATATATGTATCTAATTGACAATATGTTATGTTAATAGTTCTCTGTACTTTTGTACGAAATTAAGGTTTAATATAAAAAAAATAAATAAATAAATAAAAATGATTTATATAAATGTATGCATTGATTTTATTTGTATATATATATATATAAATGAAATATATATATATATACAATATATATGATTATATTCTATTCAAACAAATATCTTATTCTGTGAAAATTGTTAGCCTGTGTTTTTCGGTTTTCGTGCCCGTACTAGACAATGGAAATTATTATAATAAAAAGGGTTATTGAAAAATAAAATAAATTTAAAAAAAAAAAAAAAATTTAAACAAATTTTAATGCATTAAATTTAAAATTTAAAAGTTAAATTTATGGTCGACATTGTGTCGTCTGTCCTGACCACAGTGGTATGCGGAAGCCCACTTGAGTCAGTAGCGCCTGTGGCCAGTGCTGAGAGGCATGGCTGTGCTGGGCAGCATCTTCGACCACAATCCCACAGTGCACTGCTTGTTACCAGAGCGTATGTCTTACATACCACAGGCCGGACGGGCTGCCGCCTGTTTAAAATATTTTGTTTATTTTATTTTTCTTTTTAATGCGTTTTTATGCTTTATATAAATTAATTCTTACAGCTTAATAATAACGTATATATTTATTAATATACATGTATATCTATTTGTTATATTAATAAATATATATATTTATTAATATATATATATTTATTAATATATAATACTTATTAATTTATTGATTAATTTGATAATGAATTTTAAATATTTGTGTTAATAGTATATATGGATTTATGTAAAGGCGTATATATGTGTTTATATAAATATCTGTATATGTATTGAATAGTTATATAAGTCGTTATGTTGGAAAATAAATTTTAATATTTCAATATGTTGCAATGTTATAATTTAATTAGAAAATTAGAAATAAATTTATTATTGTACAAGATGTTATATTATAGTTTAATTGAAGTAATTGGAAGTATACTTGTGATTATTATTAAATTGATTTGTAAAAAAATTAAAGGATGCAATGTTATAGTGTGATTTTAAGAATTGAGAATATTTTGAGTGTTTTGGATTTAGGCGAACTTGTTCGAGTTTTGGTTTAAGAAGTTGGTGGAACTTGTTGTGCTTGTAGTTGTTGGCGTGGTCTGTAAGTTATGTACTTTTGTGATTTTTCTTTATGTCCATTGTGATACTCTTCATTGTATCATTGGGTCGTGTGGGAGAACCCTAGTTGTATTGTATTTTCATAGGAGGCTAAGTGGTTATTTAGGGCTTCCAGAGGCGGGAATCTGAGATGAATTGTGATCTCGTATTTTGATGTTGGGTCTATGTGTTGACCATAGTTATGATTTACTTGATGATGGATTGTACAGTTGTGGTTATGTTTCATGTGTTATGGCGAGATGGTTATGCCTCGCGGAGGATCCATGTGTTGGTTCAATCATGTTTTGTTGATGCAGTACTTTTTGTGTTGGTTATTTGGGATTGAGTGTTTAGAGAGAGTGGCTCTAGTGGGGGCCGGCGCACAAAGGGGCTGTCAGGGTAACCCACATAGAGTTGGATAAATCAGTGATAACTTAAGTAATAAACCTTGGGTGGGAATTAAACATTAACAAGATAACTGTGAAGCCTCGTCCGCCTGTTAGTGCTATCACAGACTAAAGGGGACTGAGAAGGCCGTGGTTGGCAAGGTCATTACCTTGTCCTCACGAAAGGTCAATGACTCCGCATGAGTGACCCTATGGAGCGGCGCCTTGAGATAGGCCGTCTGGAGAACCATAGATGGAAGCGGCACCTTAACTTGGATGTCTGGAGAATCCATGTAGAGATGGAGGCGGCACCTTGTAATAGGTTGTCTGGAGAATCCATGTGAAACCATGCGATGACACTCTCGTCTAACATTCTGTTTATGTTGAGTTATTGAAGTCCTCTGGAAGTGTTTTATTGATTTGTCTTTGGACATGGTTGGATGTAATAATTGATATTATGTATTGAGTTTCGACTTTGTGTCTTGAGTTCATTGAGGTTGTGATCGTGTTTGGCTGTTATGTTCTTCAGTGGTTTGTTGTGCCCTTGGATTGGCCAGTGTCGTGTTTCTATGTGGTCTTTGGTGTTGAGTTATCTTCTTGGAGTTAGTTTTGCTGTTGTTAGGCGTACTTGGTCGGGGACCCTTCCTTGTCTACTCTCAGCACGGGGGTGGTTGGGTGGAACGTGCTTCGCACCCCGTTGGGTTTCCCCTTCTATTGCAGGTGTATCTTTATTGCAGGACTTTTGGAAGATGTTGATGATCCAGTTATTCTTATGTACCAGATAGTTGTATTTACTTCAGTTGTAATGTATTTCATGTTTTTATTGATGTATCGTCTCCCACATGTGATGGGGTGACCTTGATGTAATTCGTATATGTAATTATTGAGATGTACCTTCAGTCTGTTGTATTTTATTATTATTTGGGGATGTAATGTATATTCGAGCCATGATTTGATTCAGGAGCAATCACTTGTTGGATATGTTATGTAGTATCTATCAAAATATGTAACACTTTATATCTTTATCATCACATGGGTTATTATATGTACTTATGTCATGAATGTAGTTATTGTTCAATGGATATGTAAATGATGAAATGAGAATGAATGGATATATGTAACTGTTATCTATGGTTTAATTTATTTTCATGTTATGGGTTAGAATAGTCATGTCACTTCGTGTACCCCTTTGGAACAAGTTGTGTTTCTTATTATATTGTTATGTTGTACTACTTAAGTATGTTATTATATTCTTTTAAAAAAAAAAAAATTGTTCCATTGTTTTAAGTTCCTTTGGGGTTCGCACGGCGGGGCGTGACAGCTTGGTATCAGAGCCAAGGTTGCTAACGCTAGGTCCTCTGGGTGGTTGTGTCCGTTATGCAACCTTTGCGTAACTCTTGATCTTACATAACTTTAATCGTTGTGCAGGATCATGCCTCGAGGTAGAGGTCGTGGCCAAAGAAGAGGCCGAGGTGGTGGTCATAGAGTCAACCGCCGAAGTCCGTCACCGCCAAGCATTCATGGTTCAATGCACGAGGAACGACTAAGTCCTCAACGCAATGCATCAGGTGGTGGACAAAATCAGGGACAACCTGGTTTGGATGGACAATTGCAACACATTCTTGGAGAGATTCTTGGTCATTTGGGACCTAGGCAGGATGAGGTGCAACAGGTTGAGAGAGAGAGGGAGAGATCACCGAGGCACAGGGATACAGAAGTGGTTCAGGATGCAGTCATAGCAGGCCATATGAGAGATCTAATGCGAGCACACCCTCCTACTTTTGATGGTTCTGGAGGAGGTTTGGAGGCTGAGACGTGGCTAATTGACTTAGAGCGATGCTTTGCAATGCACCCCTATGGTAGCAATACCAAGGCTCGGTGTGCAGTTATGCACTTGCGAGGTTTTGCATCTACTTGGTGGCGTCTTGAGGAACAAAAGTTACATCTTGATATTGGTATGGTCACATGGGAGTTGTTTCTAGACAGGTTCAGGGCTCGCTTCCTCTCAGATCATTGGAGGCAACGCAGGGCTGATGAGTTCCATGACCTTAGGCAGTTGTCGATGTCAGTAGAGCAGTATGAGCGATGCTTCTATGAGTTGAAGCAGTATGCAGGCATCAGTCACGATGAAGGGATGTTAGTACAACATTTTGTTCGAGGCTTAAATGCCCAAATTAGTGGTGGTGTGAGAGTCTTCCAGCCGAAGACAATGGAAGTAGCGGTCGAGAAGGCTCGGTTGGTTGAAGAAAATCTAGCTATGGCACTAGGAGGACATATAGGAGGTCAGATGGGTAGTACACCAGTTTCAGAGGTTGTTTCTCATGGAGGTCCAGTCTTGGCTGCAGGGTCCTCTAAAGGTCATCAGGAAACCTCTAAGGGTGAGCAACAACAACGCTCTCCGTTTCGTCAGGGAAATAGATCGCAGAATAGGAAGTTTCAGAGTTGGCAACGTAATAGGCCTGATCGTTTGATGCAGCCGGCACAAAGTATACAGTCAGCACCGTCACAGGGCAGCTTTCAACAATCGAGTGCACCAGTTGGAGTCAGAGGCTTTGGGCAGAACATAGGTTGTTTCTCATGTGGGCAGCATGGTCATATTGCGAGGAAGTGCCCTCAAGGGAACACTACAGGTTTTAGTCAGGCACCAGTCGCTTCTGAGCCGACAGTAGGTGATGCGAGTAGAGCTTATCATGTGTTTGCGGGCTCTGCAGGACCCAAGTGATGAACTTTGGTGTCATAGGATAATGCATTTCATTTTAGTGAGGATTATTTGTTTTGTTTAGTTACTGGCTTCCAGGAGTAAGCCATATTCTAGGGGGGGAGGATGTAATACCCCCATGTTTCTGATACTATTTGCTACTATTGTTTGCTTTATTTGTTAGTGTGATACTGGATTGTGTTGGTGATGGATTCATCGTTTTAGTGTGTGTGGTTGTGTAGTTTAATTGATTGCTACAATTGATATTATTATTATGATACTCTATATGTAGAGTTTGGATTATTTTACTATGCAATGTTTTCTCTCGAATGTTTTATATGTCAATGTGATAATTCTATGATCATATGATTAGAATTATGTGTTACTTTATAATGCAAATGTTTAGTAATTAGTATGATGCAATAGTTTAGTATAATGTTATCTTATGATCTATTTGGATTAGAAATGTTAGTTACTATTGACATTGTAATTGTTAGAGTAGATTAGGTGAGAGGACAGGGTAGCATCACTCGTTCATGAGTGCCCTGCTACACTGCGATTCCTTCTCACGGTAGGATGTTGAGTTATATATATATGTGTACATGTGCTGTTTGACGTTTGCTTGGATGCAGGATTGCAGGAATAAGTCTCGATTCCACCTGCTTCGGCAGGACAGGGCGAGCAATAAACTAGCCCAACGGGTAAAAATGTTGAAAAAGGGAGTAGGTTTGGAAGCGTCCCCGTCCCAAGTCCGTCGTCTGTTGTGAGTCATGTTATGACTGTGGTTTTCATTCTCGTTGTTTGTGTAGTTGTTTTGTTGAGGTATTCAATTGATTTATGGTTCATGTTTATTTAATTAACCTTGTTTTATAGGATAATAGATTAAAGTTGTTTAGTTGTTTGATTTAATTGTGTGTTAGTCGAATATTCAATTTAAATATATTATAAATTAAAAAAAAAGTGATGTAATTTATTAAAAGAGTAAATAATTATTTTAAATTAATATTGTTGATTATAATTAAATTAAATAAATATTGTTGAAGATAATTGAATAATATCTTTTATTAATATTAAATTAGCATAGATAATATCTTGTTTAAATAAATTTTATTAAATAAAAACTGTAGATAAAATTTGTGCTTTTAAAAGCTAAAAAGGACCAATAGGAAGCAGGCTTTTTGAGAAAAGAAAGCAGGGAAGCTTTATTGAGTTTTATTTTGTTTTATTATTATTTTTATGAGAAGATGATTCTCACACAGAGAACTTCTACTATGTGGTTCTGGGATTTGAAAAAGAAAAAAAATAAAAATAAATAAAAAAATTGGTTGATTGAAAACTGGGAAGAATATAATTGTTTTGATAGAGAGATTCGAAGGAGAGCTGCAGGAGAAATTGAAAAGGAGCTTTCAGAAGGGGATTCTTCTTCAGACGAAGGACTCCAGGTTCTATTCTATTGATTTAGTGTTATTTTATTGTTTTGTAAATAAAATTTAGTTGAGTTTGGAAAAAGATCCATCCCTCTATTTCTTTTTTTTGAAAATGAATCTACGAGTTGAAAACCTGTTGTATTAAAACCCTCGTATCATCTGTAGAAAAATTTAGTGAAACCCCTTCGAAAACTTTCAATATAGTTGATAGAAAATTTTATTGATCTGTAGAAAAATTTAGTGAAACCCCTTCGAAAACTTTCAATATAGTTGATAGAAAATTTTATTGTTTTGAAAGGAGAACCATTTTTATTATTGGTTAGATGTGCATGCCGAATCACGGACTTGTATTTGTTACGAGGAAAAGAAATAAGTCATTGAAGTTGAACTTGGTTTTACTTGTCCGAACTATAATAGGCATTGTTGGAAAATCTTGCAGAAGTTGTTGAATCCTACGAGTTAGTAGATATATATTGATATGCATATGTATGCTGTTTAAACAAGATTGAATATATACTCATATTTTATTTTGTCTAAATCTTTGGAATAGACATAATTATGAATTTTATATAATTGTCTTAAATTGTTTATATGAATATTAAGGAATATATGCATGTAATTGACAGTATGTTATGTTAATAGTTCTCTGTACTTTTGTACGAAATTAAGGTTTAATATAAAAAAAAAAAATATAATAAATAAATAAATAAAAATGATTTATATAAATGTATGCATTGATTTTATTTGTATATATATATATATAAATGAAATATATATATATATATACAATATATATGATTATATTCTATTCAAACAAATATCTTATTCTGTGAAAATTGTTAGCCTGTGTTTTTCGGTTTCCGTGCCCGTACTGGACAATGGAAATTATTATAATAAAAAGGGTTATTGAAAAATAAAATAAATTTAAAAAAAAAAAAAAAAATTTAAACAAATTTTAATGCATTAAATTTAAAATTTAAAGTTAAATTTATGTGAGGGAGTCGGCTTGTTGCGTGGTATCTTGCGTACATACGGCCCGGTGGTATGCGACCAGTCGGTAGCGCCGCGGCGTAGAGGCTGGCAGGCGCGGCACCCGGCGGGCAGCATCTTAGCGACCACCGATATCCCCACGGCGAATGTAGCGGTACCCGCGGTGGCCAATGCTGAGTACCCACGGGCGAGAATATTTTGCCACTTCATTTAAAATATTTTGTTTATTTATTTTTCTTTTTTAATGCGTTTTTATACTTTATATAATTAATTGCCTGACTTAATAATAGCGTATATATTTATTATATACATGTATCTATTTGTTATATTAATAAATATATATTTATTAATATATATATATATATATTTATTAATATATAATACCCAATAATTTATTGATTAATTTGATAATGAATTTTAAATATTTGTGTTAATAGTATATATGGATTTATGTAAAGGCGTATATATGTGTTTATATAAATATCTGTATATGTATTGAATAGTTATATAAGTCGTTATGTTGGAAAATAAATTTTAATATTTCAATATGTTGCAATGTTGTAATTTAATTAGAAAATTAGAAATAAATTTATTATTGTACAAGATGTTATATTATAGTTTAATTGAAGTAATTGGAAGTATACTTGTGATTATTATTAAATTGATTTGTAAAAAAATTAAAGGATGCAATGTTATAGTGTGATTTTAAGAATTGAGAATATTTTGAGTGTTTTGGATTTAGGCGAACTTGTTCGAGTTTTGGTTTAAGAAGTTGGTGGAACTTGTTGTGCTTGTAGTTGTTGGCGTGGTCTGTAAGTTATGTACTTTTGTGATTTTTCTTTATGTCCATTGTGATACTCTTCATTGTATCATTGGGTCGTGTGGGAGAACCCTAGTTGTATTGTATTTTCATAGGAGGCTAAGTGGTTATTTAGGGCTTCCAGAGGCGGGAATCTGAGATGAATTGTGATCTCGTATTTTGATGTTGGGTCTATGTGTTGACCATAGTTATGTTTTACTTGATGATGGATTGTACAGTTGTGGTTATGTTTCATGTGTTATGGCGAGATGGTTATGCCTCGCGGAGGATCCATGTGTTGGTTCAATCATGTTTTGTTGATGCAGTACTTTTTGTGTTGGTTATTTGGGATTGAGTGTTTAGAGAGAGTGGCTCTAGTGGGGGCCGGCGCACAAAGGGGCTGTCAGGGTAACCCACATAGAGTTGGATAAATCAGTGATAACTTAAGTAATAAACCTTGGGTGGGAATTAAACATTAACAAGATAACTGTGAAGCCTCGTCCGCCTGTTAGTGCTATCACAGACTAAAGGGGACTGAGAAGGCCGTGGTTGGCAAGGTCATTACCTTGTCCTCACGAAAGGTCAATGACTCCGCATGAGTGACCCTATGGAGCGGCGCCTTGAGATAGGCCGTCTGGAGAACCATAGATGGAAGCGGCACCTTAACTTGGATGTCTGGAGAATCCATGTAGAGATGGAGGCGGCACCTTGTAATAGGTTGTCTGGAGAATCCATGTGAAACCATGCGATGACACTCTCGTCTAACATTCTGTTTATGTGGAGTTACTGAAGTCCTCTGGAAGTGTTTTATTGATTTGTCTTTGGACATGGTTGGATGTAATAATTGATATTATGTATTGAGTTTCGACTTTGTGTCTTGAGTTCATTGAGGTTGTGATCGTGTCTAGCTGTTATGTTCTTCAGTGGTTTGTTGTGCCCTTGGATTTGCCAGTGTCGTGTTTCTATGTGGTCTTTGGTGTTGAGTTACCTTCTTGGAGTTAGTTTTGCTGTTGTTAGGCGTACTTGGTCGGGGACCCTTCCTTGTCTACTCTCAGCACGGGGGTGGTTGGGTGGAACGTGCTTCGCACCCCGTTGGGTTTCCCTTTCTTTTGCAGGTGTATTTTCATTGCAGGGCTTTTGGAAGATGTTGATGATCTAGTTATTCTTGTGTACCAGATAGTTGTATATGCTTCAGTTGTAATGTATTTAATGTAATCATGGATGTATCGTCTCCCACGTGTGTTGGGATGACCTTGATGTAATTCGTATATGTAATTATTGAGATGTACCTTTAGTCTGTTGTATTTTATTATTATTTGGGATGTACTGTATATTCGAACCATGTTTTGATTCAAGAACGGTCAATTGCAATAGTTGGTTATGTTATGTTGTATCTATCAAAATATGTATCACTTTATATCATTTTAATTACATGTTTTGTCTTATGTGCTTATGGTAGTACTATGGGTATTGACAATGGATAGTTTAATGATTAAACGAGAATGAATGGATTTATATAATTGTTTAATTATGGTTTAGCATATTATCGTGGTTATGGGTTAGAATAGTCATGTCACTTCGTGTACCCCATTGGAACAAGTTGTGCCTCTTAATATATTGATATCTTGTAATACTTAAGTATGTTATTATATCCTTTTAAAAAAAAATTGTTCCGTTGTTTTAGTTCCTTTGGGGTTCGCACGGTGGGGCTTGACAGCTTGGTATCAGAGCTCAAGTTTAAACACTGGGCGCTCTGGGATAATGTGGACTCATTAAGTTGTTAGTTGCGTAAGTTATACTCTAGGCATTTTGAGCCATGGCATTGACCTTGGTGCTTTGTTCGTTAGTCTATGTTTTCCTTTTTGGGTTGACCTGACTTGGCTACCCAGAAGTTGTTGTTATGTGGTGTAGGTCCAAGGACGCAGGAAACTAGTGGAAGGGATAGGACCCTCAGTGTAGTGTACAATGCACCGATATCCTTTCTACTAGAAGAATGCATTATGGACAGTTGTGTTGCGTGTGAATTTTGTGTGTTGTGTGTGGTGGATGACAACCAGCTTTGTTGATATGTCCACTCTTGTATGTCTTCTTGTGCTTTACCTCTTTGTGCAAGCGATTGTCTGATTGACCCTATGTGATTTTGGAGTTGTTTTTGTGTGTTATATGGTTTGGAATTATGGAATATGGTAATAGGAGATGAATGAATATGTGGTTAGTTATAGATATTTGTGGCGTGTTCTCTTTGTGGTTGTTGTATGCTTAATCTTATCTATTTTATATATATATAGTTACTGGCTTCCAGGAGTAAGCCATATTCTAGGGGGGGAGGATGTAATACCCCCATGTTTCTGATACTATTTACTACTATTGTTTGCTTTTATATGTTAGTGTGATACTGGATTGTGTTGGTGACTGATTCATCGTTTTGGTGTGTGTGGTTGTGTAGTTTAATTGATTGCTACAATTGATATTTTATTGTGATTTATGATACTCTATATGTAGGGTTGGATTATTTTATTAGGTAATGCTTTCTCTCTAATGTTTTAAATGTCGATGTGATAATTCTATGATCATGTGATTTGAATTTTGTGTTACTTTATAATGCAAAGGTTTAGTAATTGGTTATGATGCAGTAGTTTAGTATAATGTTATCTTATGAACTATTTGGATTAGAAATGTTAGTTACTATTGACATTGTAATTGTTAGAGTAGATTAGGTGAGGGGACAGGGTAGCATCACTCGTTCACGAGTGCCCTGCTACACTGCGATTCCTTCTCACGGTAGGATGTTGATTTTATATATATATGTATACATGTGCTGCTTGACGTTTGCTTGGATGCAGGATTGCAGGAATAAGTCTCGATTCCACCTGCTTCAGCAGGACAGGGCGAGCAATAAACTAGCCCAACGGGTAAAAATGTTGAAAAAGGGAGTAGGTTTGGAAGCGTCCCGGTCCCAAGTCCGTCGTCTGTTGTGAGTCATGTTATGACTGTGGTTTTCGTTCTCGTTGTTTGTGTAGTTGTTTTGTTGAGGTATTCAATTGATTTATGGTTCATGTTTATTTAATTAACCTTGTTTTATAGGATAATAGATTAAAGTTGTTTAGTTGTTTGATTTAATTGTGTGTTAGTCGAATATTCAATTTAAATATATTATAAATTAAAAAAAAAGTGATTTAATTTATTAAAAGAGTAAATAATTATTTTAAATTAATATTGTTGATTATAATTAAATTAAATAAATATTGTTGAAGATAATTGAATAATATCTTTTATTAATATTAAATTAGCATAGATAATATCTTGTTTAAATAAATTTTATTAAATAAAAACTGTAGATAAATTTTGTGCTTTTAAAAGCTAAAAAGGACCAATAGGAAGCAGGCTTTTTGAGAAAAGAAAGCAGGGAAGCTTTATTGAGTTTTATTTTGTTTTATTATTATTTTTATGAGAAGATGATTCTCACACAGAGAACTTCTACTCTGTGGTTTTGGGATTTGAAAAAGAAAAAAAAAATAAAAATAAATAAAAAAATTGGTTGATTGAAAACTGGGAAGAATATAATTGTTTTGATAGAGAGATTCGAAGGAGAGCTGCAGGAGAAATTGAAAAGGAGCTTTCAGAAGGGGATTCTTCTTCAGACGAAGGACTCCAGGTTCTATTCTATTGATTTAGTGTTATTTTATTGTTTTGTAAATAAAATTTAGTTGAGTTTGGAAAAAGATCCATCCCTCTATTTCTTTTTTTTGAAAATGAATCTACGAGTTGAAAACCTGTTGTATTAAAACCCTCGTATCATCTGTAGAAAAAATTAGTGAAACCCCTTCGAAAACTTTCAATATAGTTGATAGAAAATTTTATTGATCTGTAGAAAAATTTAGTGAAACCCCTTCGAAAACTTTCAATATAGTTGATAGAAAATTTTATTGTTTTGAAAGGAGAACCATTTTTATTATTGGTTAGATGTGCATACCCGAATCTGGACTTGTATTTGTTACAGAAAAGAAATAAGTCATTCAAGTTGAACTTGGTTTTACTTGTCAGAACTATATTAGTGTTATTGAAAATCTGTAGTCTTATGATTGTTTGAATCTCTGAGTTAGTAGATATATATTGATATACACACATGTATATGTATATACATTTAAACAAGATTGAATATATACTCATATTTTGTTTTGTTTGAATCTTTGGAATAGATATAATTATGAATTTTATATATAATTGTGTTAAATTGTTTATATGAATATTAAGGAATATATGTATCTAATTGACAATATGTTATGTTAATAGTTCTCTGTACTTTTGTACGAAATTAAGGTTTAATATAAAAATAAATAAATAAATAAATAAAAATGATTTATATAAATGTATGCATTGATTTTATTTGTATATATATATATATAAATGAAATATATATATATATATACAATATATATGATTATATTCTATTCAAACAAATATCTTGATACGTGAGAAGGTACATTTATTTTGTGTTTTAGGTTTACGTGCCGTCTTGGACAATGGAAATTAATGCGGCAAAGGGTTATTGAAAAATAAAATAAATTTAAAAAAAAAAAAAAAATTTAAACAAATTTTAATGCATTAAATTTAAAATTTAAAAGTTAAATTTATGTGAGGGGGGGTCCGGCGGCCGGCGGCGGCCGTACCGCCCACGGCCCACACAGGTTGGCTGTACGCAGCCACCGTCGGCCGCGCACAGCAGCCGAGGCTGCTGGGCGCAGCCGACGGGGCCGCGTACTGCGGCCCTGTCCCCTGTGGTACGCAGTACCACAGGCGACTGTGGTACTGCGTACCACAGGCCGGACGGGCTGCCGCCTGTTTAAAATATTTTGTTTATTTTATTTTTCTTTTTAATGCGTTTTTATGCTTTATATAAATTAATTCTTACAGCTTAATAATAACGTATATATTTATTAATATACATGTATATCTATTTGTTATATTAATAAATATATATATTTATTAATATATATATATATATTTATTAATATATAATACTTATTAATTTATTGATTAATTTGATAATGAATTTTAAATATTTGTGTTAATAGTATATATGGATTTATGTAAAGGCGTATATATGTGTTTATATAAATATCTGTATATGTATTGAATAGTTATATAAGTCGTTATGTTGGAAAATAAATTTTAATATTTCAATATGTTGCAATGTTGTAATTTAATTAGAAAATTAGAAATAAATTTATTATTGTACAAGATGTTATATTATAGTTTAATTGAAGTAATTGGAAGTATACTTGTGATTATTATTAAATTGATTTGTAAAAAAATTAAAGGATGCAATGTTATAGTGTGATTTTAAGAATTGAGAATATTTTGAGTGTTTTGGATTTAGGCGAACTTGTTCGAGTTTTGGTTTAAGAAGTTGGGTGGAACGATGTGCTTGTAGTTGTTGAAGATGCAGCCAGAAGTTATATGTACTTTTGTGATTTTTTCTTTATATCCCATTGTGATACTCTTCATTGTATCATTGGGTGGGTGTGGGAGAACCCTAGTTGTATTGTATTTTCATAGGAGGCTAAGTGGTTATTTAGGGCTTCCAGAGGCGGGAATCTGAGATGAATTGTGATCTCGTATTTTGATGTTGGGTCTATGTGTTGACCATAGTTATGATTTACTTGATGATGGATTGTACAGTTGTGGTTATGTTTCATGTGTTATGGCGAGATGGTTATGCCTCGCGGAGGATCCATGTGTTGGTTCAATCATGTTTTGTTGATGCAGTACTTTTTGTGTTGGTTATTTGGGATTGAGTGTTTAGAGAGAGTGGCTCTAGTGGGGGCCGGCGCACAAAGGGGCTGTCAGGGTAACCCACATAGAGTTGGATAAATCAGTGATAACTTAAGTAATAAACCTCGGGTGGGAATTAAACATTAACAAGATAATTGTGAAGCCTCGTCCGCCTGTTAGTGCTATCACAGACTAAAGGGGACTGAGAAGGCCGTGGTTGGCATGGTCATTACCTTGTCCTCACGAAAGGTCAATGACTCCGCATGAGTGACCCTATGGAGCGGCGCCTTGAGATAGGCCGTCTGGAGAACCATAGATGGAAGCGGCACCTTAACTTGGATGTCTGGAGAATCCATGTAGAGATGGAGGCGGCACCTTGTAATAGGTTGTCTGGAGAATCCATGTGAAACCATGCGATGACACTCTCGTCTAACATTCTGTTTATGTTGAGTTACTGAAGTCCTCTGGAAGTGTTTTATTGATTTGTCTTTGGACATGGTTGGATGTAATAATTGATATTATGTATTGAGTTTTGACTTTGTGTCTTGAGTTCATTGAGGTTGTGATCGTGTCTGGCTGTTATGTTCTTCAGTGGTTTGTTGTGCCCCTTGGATTTGCCAGTGTCGTGTTTCTATGTGGTCTTTGGTGTTGAGTTATCTTCTTGGAGTTAGTTTTGTTGTTGTTAGGCGTACTTGGTCGGGGACCCTTCCTTGTCTACTCTCAGCACGGGGGTGGTTGGGTGGAACGTGCTTCGCACCCCGTTGGGTTTCCCCTTTACTATTGCAGGTGTATCTTTTCTTGCAGGGTTTGGAAGATGTTGATGATCTAGTTATTCTTGTGTACCAGATAGTTGTATATGCTTCAGTTGTAATGTATTTAATGTAATCATGGATGTATCGTCTCCCACGTGTGTTGGGATGACCTTGATGTAATTCGTATATGTAATTATTGAGATGTACCTTTAGTCTGTTGTATTTTATTATTATTTGGGATGTACTGTATATTCGAACCATGTTTTGATTCAAGAACGGTCAATTGCAATAGTTGGTTATGTTATGTTGTATCTATCAAAATATGTATCACTTTATATCATTTTAATTACATGTTTTGTCTTATGTGCTTATGGTAGTACTATGGGTATTGACAATGGATAGTTTAATGATTAAACGAGAATGAATGGATTTATATAATTGTTTAATTATGGTTTAGCATATTATCGTGGTTATGGGTTAGAATAGTCATGTCACTTCGTGTACCCCATTGGAACAAGTTGTGCCTCTTAATATATTGATATCTTGTAATACTTAAGTATGTTATTATATCCTTTTAAAAAAAAATTGTTCCGTTGTTTTAGTTCCTTTGGGGTTCGCACGGTGGGGCGTGACACCTACTTTCATCCTTTGGCAAATCTGGATGGAAAGGAATCGTAGGATTTTTCGCGAAGAAAAGTTGATGGCTCAGCAGGTTTGGTACATAATTATTGGGATGCTCCAAGAGACAGTGGAAGCCAAATGTGAAGTGACTCTTCCGTTGGAGAAAAGAGATGATGAGATTGTGAATAGATTGTGGTTACAAGAGTTGACTCCTGTCTCGGTCTGTGTTCGAAGAGGTAGGAGAGTGAAAAAGAAGGTTCAAAGGGTTGGAAGATGGATGCCTCCTCCGACGGAGTTTCTGAAGATTAATACTGACGGTTCCTCTAGAGGTAACCCAGGGCCTGCGGGTATTGGTGGACTTGGTAGGGACTGTACTGGTTCTGTCATTTTTCTTTTCTCCATCCATAAGGGGCGGAATTCTAACAACCTTATGGAAGGGCTGGCTATTCTTTGGGCTATTGAATGTGCGTGCGCCTTGGGTTGGCGAAAGGTGATCTGTGAATCTGATTCACAGATTATTGTTAATTTGCTGCTTGAGAAAAGGGTCGCTGATGTTGATTGGCAGATTGCTATAGTGGTTAGACAGATTTTGCAGAGGTGCTCTACATTGGAAGTGGTGTCATTTGTCCACATCCCACGTGAATGGAACAGGGCGGCTGATTGTTTGGCCAAGTGGGCTTCAGAGCATGAGGATGATTGGAGGATTGAGGGGTGGGGACAGTTATCTCCTGAATATGTTCTTGATCTTGAGAAGGTTATTGCTGATGATATGGAGGGATAAGTTACTGGTGGCTGGTTGGTTGGTGCTTTTGTATGCTCTTGTTGTTCTGGGTTTTCATTTGTGGGAGCTGATGGGCTCCCTTATTCTTATGTACTAATCTTCTTTCGATTTCAATAAAGTTTTTACCCCTCTTTTAAAAATAAATAAATTAAAAGGTTGACTAATTGTTGTAAGAGATAGTGTACATACACTTTAAGCTTCTAACATTACAAAATTATCTATATAACACTACCAAAACTTTATTAATTATTCACAATAAATTTTTACATAAATTCCAAAATCTATATATCAAAATAAATAAAATCTTAAATAATTAATTAATAAAACTAATACAATACAAACCATTCAAATAGAAGATATATTAAAAACCAACAAAATTTAAAATAACAAATTTATAAAACATAAATCAGAAATAAATGACTTGACTATGGAACTACCCTTAATACCTACTTTCTTTATTAGCAATAAATTCTCAAGGTATAAGTTACAACTAAGTAACATTTCATTTTCCAAAATATTAATAAAGAGTCAAATCAAAAACCTATTTATTCAATAGCTTTTGAGGAAAAAGTAAAATCAAATCAAGAGAGTCACATTTATTCCATGGAAAATTTTACCAAAATTTATTTTTCCTTAATCGGTACCAATGAAAATGGAAAGGTCGCTTTAAAGTTATAATCCTACCTATTAAGGTTATTGTCATGGGAAGCTTCTTATCCTCTTAAGCTTGGTAGTCCAACGACTTTTGTAGCTCAAAATAATTATTTAATATCTCGGTATCAAGGAAAAGGGTATCCTCCACAATCATTTAATGATTAGTTTGGATATATTTTAATTATTGTAATGGTGATAATTATACTTTATATTTTGAAAAAAAAAATTAATCTATTTGTTTTAAACATTTATCTTTCAATAAAAATAATAACTAGCAATCCCACCTTGGTGTGCAATGGGTACGCCGAAGAGGCGTGGAAGGTCAATTAGGGAAAAAGATCGTTTATTTTTCATACATTTGTGTAGTATATGAAACTAGCATTCACACCTTGGTGTGCAATGGGTACGTGGAAGAGGTATGAAAGGTCAATTAGGAAAAATTTAGAATTTTTTCTCCTAATTAATATATATTATACTTATTAGTAATATTATTATATTGGGGTAGGAGCCTTAGTCAATTGACTAAAGAATCCAGTCTTACCCATATATATATAAAAAAAATTGATATACAAAATAAAACAACTATAATTATTATATACATATGTTATTTTATAATACATATAATATTAACATTATAATTATTAATGTATAATATACAAATAATATAATATATTATTTGATAATATATAATATTATATTATATAAGCATATATACTAAATAACTATAATATATAATACTATTAATAACTAATTTTTATATAATTATTAAAAATTTAATAAATATATTAAATATAATTTTAATTTATATATACATATATATTAATAGTATGATTATTAATGATAAAATGGTAATATAATATAATAATACACATTTAATAATATTTATAAATTATATATATATATATACATAAATAATTCAATATAAATATAATATAATAATATATAATATACATTTTATTTAATACAAATTAAATTATATAATATTTACACTTATTGTATTATATATAATTTTTAGTATTATATATTATATTCAACTTATTAATTAATACTAAATATTATTTAAATTTTATTAAATATTATATATTAATGTATACATGAAATATTAATTATTTATTATATAGGTATATTACATTTAAATTAAGTATCATTTAAATAATTTATAAATTGATATAATATTATTTTTAATTATAAAAACTATCTTAGTTAAAGATACATTTGTAAATAATTATAGATTAGTTTCAATATTCAAAATAAAAATAAACTACACTAAAATTGTTAAAATTAAAATTTTAACCTATATTAAAAGTCACATGTAAAACTAAATTTTAAAAAGTGAAAAATAAAATTTAATCTATTAAAAAGGTTAAAAATATTTTTGGATTTTGATTATGTAAATTTTTTTTATCATCTTTTGATATCATAAACTATGAAAGTTTCATGTTTTTATTGATATAATAATAATAAAGATTTGTAATTTTATTCAAATTAATATAAAATTTTAGTTTACATATCATTAATGATTTTTTAATTAAAAATCACATTTTAAAATCAATCAATAGTCAAAAACAAAAAAAATTATTAAATATTTTTATTTCAATTATTTAATATATTCTATTAAATTAAAACTGTCTTTAAAATTGATTTTAATTTTAATGTATTAGTATGTAAAAAAATTACTTTACAACAAATTATAATATAAAATAAATGAAATATAAATATAAATAATATATTTAAATTTTTTAATTAAATTTTAAAATCATCATTTCTAAAACAATTTTTTTTTTTTTTTCAAATATCTAAATTATTTTAGATAAATTAAAATTGTGTTATTATTATATATTAAAAATACTTTATAACAAAAATACCTAAAAAAATACCTACAAAAATATGATAGAAAATGCGTAGAGGAAAAGTGGCATCAAAGCAAGAAAAAAGGACGGTAAATTTTTATTCTCGTGCGTGCGATGTACCTAATAAAATTAATCTTAGTACTAAATACGTCTCATCTCGCGATGCAATTAAATCTATCAGGGAACTAAATACGTCTCGTCTCTCCAGTTGACGTGACACGTAAGGAAAAAAAGCAATGGAAAAACGAATGCAGCGAACAGCAGGTGGGGCGAGATATTTTCTATTAAAAAAGATGGACGGCTGAGATGCACTTTACTGTCAACCAGGGTCTTTTGTGGCTTTTTAATCGTCCGTGTGAGGAAAATGAACTTGGAAAGTTTATAGGGGAGAGGGCCCAATAGTCGTGCACCCAATCGTAAATATAATACCGAATAGTCATTTATATAATGTCCAATAGTTGTGATTTGACTACCCATAATTAAACAAAATGTATGCTTTTGATCTAAAAAGCAACCAATCATGTGATACCACATCAGCGCTCAACTACTCATGTAGTGCACGAGAATCGGTCTCACTATTTTTTGGGGCCTTTTTGGACACCTTGACAAAAACGCATGCTGATGTGGCATCATATTTGATGATGTGGCCCTGAAACCTTAGTTATAAGCAGAGAACTTGCCAAGTAAGCTGCTGTAAAAAATTGGGAGTGATTTGAAATTTCGATGTAGGATAATTAGAAGCACGAAGTTAGGGTGCACGACTACTGGGCCCTCTCCCCTATATGACATGCCTTCAGTGTAATTAATATTGATTTTTTTAATATTTAATGATTAGAAAAGAATTAAAAGAATATTGTGTATCTTTTGAATAAGAATAAATGATAAAAAGTAGATAAAAAATAATGTTTCGATTATTATATTGGAACATAAGTGATTTCATGATG